>JASAMX010011799.1:0-13073 GCA_030248175.1 Microlaimidae sp. YZB2_3
CTTCTTAATTAAAGGTGCGGTGCGAGAGTCAAACTTTTTGTATCGATTTTGATAATTTTTTGTAAAAATTTAAGCCCTGCCCCCATTAGCCCACAAAAATGACAGTTTTTCGACAATTCGTACGTCACAAATGGCTCAATGGGTATTACGATTTATGTCAGAAATTAAGCACTCAAAGAAAGCGGCTACTTTCTACTTTAATTTGATACCTTGATTGCTAAGATTGGTGTAGTATTTTTTGAAATATTGCGTTTCCCGTACGAAAAACCCGCGATTTTTTCGTTAGAAATGCCAAACGACAGCAGTGATTTTGTAAAGTTTGCCCAACCTTTCTTTTCTTTATTTCACTTCGTGTTTTTTGTTTCTTGTGGGCTATTGGGAACTGGGGTAAGGTTTTTTCAAAAATTTATGAAAATCAAACACAAAAAGTTTAACTCCGCAGCGCACCTTTAAGGAAAACTGCTTCTTATTTTCCAACTGAGGTTTATTTAATTCGTGGTATGGTGTGGGAACAACATGAGATTACGCAAAATTTGTGTTTTTCGTTTTCTTGTGGACTATTTGGGGCAGGGGTAAGGTTTTCACAAAAAATTATCAAAATCGAAGACAAAAAGTTTGACTCCGCACCGCACCTTTAAGGAAAACCACTTCTTATTTTTGAACTGAGGTTTAATTCGTGAGTTATGGTGTGGGAACAACATGAGATTACGCAGAATTCAAAAATTCAAAATTCAAAAATTGAAAAAAATCACAAAATTTTTGCAACTATGTAAATAATTATTTCCAGAGTAATATAATTTACAGCATTTGCAAGCTTATGAAACAAACTATCAAAATTTTTCTTTTTATTCAAACATAAATACTTTTTAAGTAAGATATAACAAATATAGTGAAAATAATAAAAAGTAAAATTCCGATTTTTTAACAATTTTCGCGTTTTTTTAAATTTTTTTGGAAAATAAGAAAAATACTATTTTTGCAATGTTTCAAAGGGCGTGCAAATTCTGTCAGTGTTGGTAATGCTGTCACCCCTGAGCTTCAAAGTAAAACAAATCAAAGTTTACACCAGTGCTTGAAATTTTTGCACTTTACGTTGAATTATTTTGTCGAACTGTTTTTAAACAGTTAATCAAAGTTTTTTCTCTTAATTACTGATAAATTCTACTAACTTTCATTAAAATAGCCCATGATAAACCACTGTTCTCTCATTTTATTTGGTAGACTTTTTACCAAATGTTTGGTACATTGTAAACTCAAAAAATATTTGGTAATTTTTACGAAATTTTTTATAATAGAAAATATTTCGTAAACTTACGAAATATATGGTAAAAGTTACCAATTATTTTTTGACTTTGGTACATTGTCAACTCAAAAAATATTTGGTAACTTTTACCAAATATTTTGTAACTTTCACAAAAAATTTAGATAAAGTTACCAAATATTTTTGAGTTGAAAATGTACCAAAAATTTGGTAAAAATCTACCGAATAAAAATGAGAGAGTGTTTTTGATAAAAACCACCAAATTTTCTGTGGATCTTCGTGAACACAGAAATACAAATTGGCTCACGTGTTTTGTGAGATTGTTGTTTAATTTTAAAATCAAACAGTAAATTCAAGACCTACAACAATAGAAACTTATCTATCTTATCTCTAGTTTGGTCGGATTTTTAGCTTTTACTGTCGATGATATATGTCCTTGTGCTTCAAATATTTCTCTTTAACATCAACCAGCTGTTTCTTTTTGGAATAATATTATAGGCAAATTGCTCCCAAATGACTTAGCTGGCTCCTGTCACTTACATTATTTAATAGGATAAAAAAAAAACAAAATAAAGTTTTAAAAAAAAACAAAACAAAATTTTGAACAAAAATAATAACTATTTAAAATTAATTACTTTATTTAAAAATTTTTTTCGAATTGAACATTAATCAAAACTTATTAAAAAATAGTCTCTCCTGATTATTATGAAATACTATTTTTTGTAGCTTTAGTCCGTATAAGTTAGAATTCTACTGTTATTAACGTCAGGATTCTAAATCTTTCTACTCAATACTATTACCGAACTTTGACTTCAAAAACTTATTATGTGACATTATTCAATTTTCTAAATTAATCATAAGATAAAACTATAATGTGCATCAGGACTCGATTGTGATAGATTGTTGTACCGTTCACAAAAATAATTTTTGAGTACATTAATTTAAAAGTTTAAATCATAGCCTGTACAAACACCATTCTCGAATTTTAAAACTTTTATTTCTCGATAAAAAAACCAAAAAAATTATAAAAAAAGTTGTATCAGACTTTTAGCTATCAATTAAAAGGAATAAAAATTGGTTTATGCACTGCAATGGATACATTAAAAAAAACTCATCTTTAAAAAAACAAGTCTTCCAGGCTGAAATTAAAGGCGTAACCGCTCTCCGCCAAGAATAAATAAACAATACACCCGCGAGCGAGAAAAATTAAAAAAAAGTTCTCAGCGGTTATGTAACCAATTATTATTTAGTTGCGTCGTGTGTTTCTCTGCACGTGATATTTTCGAGTGGATACTATACCACTCATCTACAGCTGTATTATCACCCTGATAGAATTTATCTTTAGTGCAAACATAAAAATAAAAAGAAAATTTTAAAAACGGTTTTATAACTCGGTTTTAGAGATGCTGATGATTCTAATGCTCAATTAATTATCTTAAAATATAAACTGTGACTTAATTTGAATCAAAATAACAGAAGTACGGGGTCTTTAGAGCCGTAGTAGAGAAAACCGTAGCCGTCGGAACTTTTGGGAAACTTGGAGACTTTTAGAGAAAAAATTGGTTTGGGCTTTGCATAAACTCAGGCATAGATAGGTTTTAGCGATTTTCACCTTTTTGGCTGCAAATCTCAAATTACGGCTCCCAAATTACCCACCTGAACGGCTTTAAGGTCCCTATTTTTGGCTCCAAGTTCTAACTCCAAGTTTCCTCGGCTATCGGCAACCTAAATCTAGAATTTTTAAAACACGATTTTTGTCATCCACGGATGAATATTGAAAATTGTATGTTTCTATTTTTGATTCTTAAATATCGTTTTTAAGTTTATAAATTTTTCAAGAATCTGAAATTATGTGAAAAAATGTCTCGCTTCGTTCAATGATTTACTTTTTCCTGTTGGTTTTGCCGAAAAAACGTCTTTTTTAGCTTTTACTTTTTCTATATAAAAAAAATTTTGGTTTTTAAAGATTATTAATAGGGTTTTTTCTGTAGTCTCGTCTGCATTGATGCGTGTCATATTAAAAAAACTTGTTTACTATTTTAACTAATGCTCTGATATATGTTTCTTGTACATATATCTTTCGTTTTGTTAGTAAATATAATCGTAAATACAAATTCTTTTCCAATGTTTTTATCCTCTCAAAGTTATAAAATCGCCCTATTTTATAGTCTGCTTTTTCGTTCTTACACTATATGCGGTACTATGAAACCAGAATACACCAGGAATTTGTTAAGCTTAAGGCTATTTTTAAACTAAACAGCTATTCCAGTAATCTTTTATGGACAAATGCATAAAAAAGTTTTTCGAAAAATTTTTTTTACCTGCTTCAGTTTTTTTTCTCCCCTTTTCCCCCTGTTACCTGCTTAAAAAATTTGCATTTATGTTACAATTCAGTATTTTTTTATTAAATACGTTTTTTATCTTTGTTTTTCCGCTTTTTTTGCTTTAAAACCTTTTTAATTTTTTTCTTTTAAATAGTCGATTCAAACGCAAATATCGCGGCAGCTAGATTTATTTGCCTATAAAAAAAGGGATAAAGCAAGGAAGTACAAAGAAATAAGGAAAAAGGGATGAATTACAGTCAAGAAGTTAAAAATTAAACAGGAAATAACCATAAAACTTAAATGTTAAAGGATATAATGGTTTTTTAGAAGAAAACAAAAAATTAGGATTAAACATGAAAAGTAGATAAAACATAATTATGATTAATAAAAAATAGTACTAAACTATTATGAAACGCAAGAACCACAAAAAATATAAAAACAAGCAAAAACATTATGCGTTTTGGATGAGTCCAAAAACATTATGAAATAATAGGGAAAAAAATTTTTTTTATGGGAAATAGACAATAAAATTTACGACAGATAAAACGTGAAACACTTATTTAAAACGATACGACCAGAAAAAAATTTTATTAAAACAGAAACATTGGCTGAAAAATATTTTTTAAGACGAATAAAGCAAAAGAAAGGGTTAAGAGAGTAAAAGAGTGATAAAAAGGTTTTGAAGAATAAACAACAATTAAAAAATATTAAAAAAATTTTGGAAAAGAAAAAATTAAAAAGGTTTTAAAGAAAAAAGCTAAAAAAAACTGAAGCAGGTAACAAAAAAATTTTTCGAAAAACTTTTTTATGCATTTGTCCATAAAAGATTCTGGATAGCTGTTTAGTTTAAAAATAGCCTTAAGCTTAACAAATTCCTGGTGTATTTGGTTCATAGTACCGCATATAGTGTAAGAACGAAAAAGCAGACTATAAAATAGGCCGATTTTATAACTTTGAGGGATAAAACTGGAAAAGTTTGTATTTACGATTATATTTACTAACAAAACGAAAGATATATGTGCAAGAAACTTATCTCAGAGCATTAGTTCAAATATTACAAAAGTTTTTTTAATATAACACCATCAATGCGGAAGATACAGAAAAAAACCCTAATAATCTTTAAAAACCAAAACTTTTTATGAAGTAAAAGCTAAAAAAGACGTTTTTCCGCAAAACCAACAGGAAAAATAAATCATTGAACGCAACGAGACATTTTTCACATAACACATTCTTGAAAAATTTATAAACTTAAAAACGATATTTAAAATCAATAGAAACTACAATTTTCAATCATCGTGGATGACAAAAATCGTGTTTTAAAAATTCTAGATTTAGGTTCGATAGCCGAGGAAACTTGGAGTTAGAACTTGGAGCCAAAAATAGGGACCTTAAAGCCGTAGGTGGGGAATTTGGAGCCGTAAGTTTGAGATTTGCAGCCAAAAGTGAAAATCGCTAAAACCTATATGCCTGAGTTTATGCAAAACCCAAGCCAATTTTTTCTTAAAAGCTCCAAGTTCCCCAAAAGTTCCGACGGCTCCGGTTTTCCTACTTACGGCTCTAAAGACCCCGTACTTCTGTATTTTGATTCAAATTAAGTCACAACTTATATTTTAAGATAATTAATTGAGCATTAGAATCATCAGCATCTCTAAAACCGAGTTATAAAACCGTTTTTAAAATTTTCTTTTTATTTTTATGTTTGCACTAAAGATAAATTCTATCAGGGTGATAATAGATGAGTGGTAAAGTATCCACTCGAAAATATCACGTGCAGAGAAACACATGACACAACTAAATAATAATTGGTTACATAACCGCTGAGAACTTTTTTAATTTTTCTCGCTCGCGGGTGTATTGTTTATTTATTCCTGGCGGAGAGCGGTTACGCCCTGAATTTCAGCCTGGAAGATTTGTTTTTTTAAGGATGAGTTTTTTAATGTATCCATTGCAGTGCATAAACCAATTTTTATTTTTTTTAATTGATAGCTAAGAGTCTGATACAACTTTTTTTTATAAATTTTCTAGTTTTTTTATCCAGAAATAAAAGTTTTAGAATTCGAGAATGGTGTTTGTACAGACTATGATTTAAACTTTTAAATTAATGTATTCAAAAGTCATTTTTGTAAACGGTACAACACTCTATCACAATCGAGTCCTGATGCACATTATAGTTATATCTTATGATTAACTTAATAAGTTTGATAAGTCACATAATAAGTTTTTGAATTAGTTCGGCAATAGTATTGAGTAGAAAATTTAAATCCTTGACTTTTGTTAATAACAGTAGAATTCTAACTTATACGGACTAAAGCTCAAAAATAGTATTTCAATAATCAGGAGAGCCTATTTTTTAATAAGTTTTGATTAAATGTTCAATTCGATAAAATTGTTTAAATAAAGTAATTAATTTTAAATAGTTATTATTTCTGATCAAAATTTTGTTTTGTTTTTTTTTTAAATATCCTATTCAATAATGTAAGTGACAGGAGCCAGCTAAGTCATTCGGGAGCAATTTGCCTATAATATTATTCCAAAAAGAAACAGCTGGTTGATGTTAAAGAGAAATATTTGAAGCACAAAGACATATATCATCGACAGTAAAAGCTAAAAATCCGACCAAACTAGAGATAAGATAGATAAGTTTCAATTGTTGTAGGTATTGAGTTTACTGTTTGATTTTAAAATTTGACAACAATCTAACAAAACACGTGAGCCAATTTGTATTTCTGTGTTCACGAAGACCCGAGAAAAACTTGGTGGTTTTCATCAAAAACACTCTCTTATTTTTATTTGGTAGATTTTTTACCAAATTTTTGGTACATTTATAACTCAAAAAATATTTGGTAACTTTTACTAAATTTTTTGTAAAAGTTACAAAATATTTGGTGTACTTTTTAAATATTTGGTAAAAGTTACCAAATATTTTTTGAGTTCACAATGTACCAAACTCAAAAAATAATTGGTAACTTTTACCATATATTTCGTAAGTTTACGAAATATTTTCTATTATAAAAAATTTCGTAAAAGTTACCAAATATTTTTTGAATTTACAATGTACCAAACATTTGTTAAACAATTTACCAAATAAAATGAGAAAGCAGTGGTTTATCATGGGCTATTTTAATGAAAGTTAGTAGAAGATTTATCAGTATTTAAGAGAAAAAAACTTTTGATTAACTGTTTAAATTCAACGTAAAGTACAAAAATTTCAAGCACTGGTGTAAAATTTGATTTGTTTTACTTTGCAGCTCAGCGGTGACAGCAACACCAACACTAACAAAATTTGCACGCGCTATTAAACCTTGCAAAAAATAGTGTTTTTCATATTTTCCAAAAAAAATTAAAAAAACGCAAAAATTGTTAAAAAATCGGAATTTTATTTTTTAGGATTTTCACTACATTTGTTATATCTTAAGAAGTATTTATGTTTGAATCAAATGAAAAATTTTGATAGTTCGTTTCATAAGCTGGCAAATGCTGTAAATTATATTACTATGGAAATAATTATTTACATAAATGCAAAAAATTTTTTTTTGATTTTTTTGAATTCTGCGTAATCTCATGTTGTTCCCTCACCATAACTCACGAATTAAACTTCAGTTCAAAAATAAGAAGCGGTTTTCCTTAAAGGTGCGGTGCGGAGTCAAACTTTTTGTCTTAGATTTTGATAATTTTTTATGAAAACCTTACCCCTGCCCCCAATAGCCCACAAGAAAACGAAAAACACAAATTTTGCGTAATCTCATGTTGTTCCCACACCATAACTCACGAATTAAATAAACCTCAGTTCAAAAATAAGAAGCAGTTTTCCTTAAAAGTGCGGTGCGGAGTCAAACTTTTTGTGTTTGATTTTGATAATTTTTTGAGAAAACCTTACCCCTGCCCCCAATAGCCCACAAGAAACAAAAAACACGAAGTGAAATAAAGAAAAGAAAGGTTGGACAAACTTTACAAATTCACTGCTGTCGTTTGGTGTTTTTAACGAAAAAATCGCGGGTTTTTTGTACGGGAAACGCAATATTTCGACAAATACTGCACCAATCTTAGCGATCAAGGTATAAAATTTGAGTAGAATGTAGCCGCTTTCTTTGAGTGCTTAATTTCTGACGTAAATCGTAATACCCATTGAGCCATTTGTGACGTACGAATTGTCGAAAAACTGTCATTTTTGTGGGCTATTGGGGGCAGGGCTAAAATTTTTACAAAAAATTATCAAAATCGATAACAAAAAGTTTGACTCCGCACCGCACCTTTAATTAAGAAGGTTTAAGTTAAAAAACAAAATTTTTGCTTGTCTAAGTGATGCTCTCATGCTTTGAAGAATTCTTAAAATTTGCCTCTCAAAATTTCCGCCGTAAAAACCGATGTAAAATCGAATGACTGGCGCTATTTATCTATTTCTTTTTTTAAATTTTATTTAATTAATTACGGTTGGCTTTAAAAAAACATTGACGTCACAGCCCTGACACAATCCTGAGTTGTTGGCGCATAAAGGGGAAAATAGGGGGAAAAAACGGGCCCATTGGCGTCCCAGCTCTCTATTTCAAAAACCCTTTGATATTCAAGTAAGTGCACTACGGCTCTCAGTGCGCAAATAGCCCTATTACCGGTTCCTCTTGGCTAGAGCGGTTTAAACTCATCCGAACAATTGGTAGCTAAATGTCAACACTTTTTTCCGGCTGCTTCGGCTGATTATACGGATTATTTTTGCCGCAGACCGACATTATAATTCACGTACCCCGACTAAATTTCTAAACCCGCGATCGGAAATATTATGGCGCCGATACCTGCTAAATTGTCAGCCGTATGGAAGAAACTTCTGGAGACGTAAAAAGGGTACGCGATGTTTAAAAAATTTTAAAAAATTGTAAGCGGAGACGAACAGAGTAAATGTTTTCATAACGATTTCTTATCGCACAGGGAGATTTTTTAACAGTTGAAATAAAAAAAACCGTAGTTTTTTAAGAAAATTTTTCCAATACATAGTAATGGCAAAAATATATAAGATAGCCAAATTTAGCATTTATTTTTAGTGATTATTTTAACAAGTTGGAAATTAGTAAATAGTTTAAAATACATTTTAAATAGTGGTAATTATTTTATTAGTAAAATGTATATTTTTTCTATGTATTTCAATGGCATTATGAAAAATATTTTTAATAATCTACGTTTTTATGATTTCAATAACGCATTTTTTAATTCTTATTTTTTCTTTTCAATTTTAGCAAAATTCGCCTGTTTTTTTAACACTATACTGTTAGCCAGCGTTTGTTTCAATAAAAGTTTCTTGTGTTATGCTTAGCATATTTAAAAAATCAGTCTATAAGATTTTCTTTTAATTTAACGGCATTTTTTTTGATTTTGTAATGTTAAATGTTCGAGTCTAAAAATATTATTAATACAAATAAAATTTTTTAAAATTATTTTGAATGAACTTAAAGCTCGGCTAGAATTTATTCCATAACTTATATGCACTAAAGAATCTGCCATCATTTTTGAAGTTCTCTTATGAAAGAAGTTTATCCAAAAATTTACTAATGAACGCAGCATAAATAATGGAATTAAATATTGCAAACAGTTTTTGACTTTATAATATAATATAAATTTGAGTTTTACAAAGCCTTATAGTATTTTCTAAAATATTATTTTAACTGGTACTAATGAACCATTACTGAAATTTAAAGGCCCAATTTCTGTTTTAAAGCTCGCAATATTTAACTTTAAACTTATAAAACAAGAGGGTGTGAAGCCCCATTTTAATATTTAGAAAAAAGATAGTTGAGAAGAAAAAGCCTCTTTTATTTCGATTAACTTATTTTTTTGATGTTCAATTTAAAATTTCTTTTTGGCGATTAAATTATAATAGTCTTGCTCTTACCACCGCAATGTTAGATTCATTATTTGTAAATGACAAAGGTATGTTTTGTTCCGGGTGTTTAGAGCCGTAAGTGAGGAACTTTAGCCGTCGAAAATTTTTAGGAACTTGAAGCAGGAACAATGGGAACTTAGAGCCTTTAGGAAAAATTACTTTGGACTTAGGTTTAAGCTTCGCTTAAGGTAGAACTTCACAGTTTCGACCACTTGGACTACAAGTCCCATATCATTATAAACTTTAATTTTTGGCCCATAAAAGTGGGGTGCTATAAAAAGTTAAGAATCTGTGCTATCCAGTGGTTATAAAAACATCACCGAAAAATATTTCCAGTTCGCAACAGATGTCCATGGATTCTACCTCTGAAAACCACAATAAGGCCTTTTTAAAAAAAAATGATTCATTATTTTTGGGCGAAATTTTATAATAAATTAGGGTAATGTAGGAGGCAACTTTCAGAGGTGGTTTGGGTTCAAAATGATCTCAGGATTTTTTTTAAATTGCAAAAAAGACTTTTTTTACAAAAATATATAGTAAAAAAAATCCTGAAGTCTTTTTTTAATCGTTTGTAATAAAAAAATGGTAAAGGCCTATATCTAACTATTTCCAAACTTTCGTTTAAAAATAACGAATCATTTTTTTTTAATTTTCGTTTAATTTTCTTTTAATTGACGCCGAGAAACTACATTTTGAACCATTTCTTTAAATGCTCCTTTTAATTGGAAATTCCCAAGGAGCGAGTAGCCGAGTGGTTAGTACGTCGCGCTCGGATCCTCTGATCCGTGGGTTCGAGTAGTCGCTCGACCATATTTTTAACGCCGAAAAAAATTTTTTTTATTTATTAGCTTTTTAATTTAAAAAAATGTTTTACTATTTAAGATACGCTAAATAGAAAATGAAAAAATAGAATATTTTTGGTAATAAACTTTATTAATGTTTTGTATTTTTGACATGTACTTTATTGATGTTATTTGATGATTGTGGACGATAACATTTTTTAACAGAAAAACGAATGTCAAAAATTGAATCAGCAGGTCAAACTACGTATAGTAAGATGTAATTCAAAAAGATCTGTCGTCAAAAAAAAAACTGTGAAGTTCTACCTTAAGTTAAAATCGGTTTTAATCATTTTTTCTTTTGGTTAGGGTTTTAACGATTTTTACTTTTTTTTAATTTTTGCTTTTAACTATTTTAGCTTCAAATTTTCTGGGCTCCATAAAACCCTAAATTATTTTTTTTATTTTAATCACTTTTAAATGACAAATTAGCAATGTATATGCAAACATTTTCAGTTTAATCTATTTTTGATTTATTTTATTTTTTAGGTTATTAAGTATTTTATTTTAAAAGGTTTATTATTTTGCAAAACAAATTATATCAAAAAGTATACAATCTTATTACGTATCTTATTTTAAAAGGTTTATTATTTTGGTTTAGGATCGATGGAGCCAAGGGAACTTGGAGCCAAAAATAAACATCGCTAAAACCCATACCTAAGCCTAAGCAAAGCCTAAAAAAAGATAAAAAATTTTTCCGGCGGCTCCAAGTTCCCTACTTGCGGCTCTAAAGACCCCGTACCATTATTTTTAATATGAATTATATCAAAAAGCTTGCTTTTTTGTATAACATCATTTGATAAAGTTATGTATCAAGTGGCATGTAACCAGCGTTTATCATCAAAGTTGATTTGAAAAGGGCTATTGAAAAGGCTCCGTATTTTTAGTATCGTCCTAAAATATGTTAGCACTGCATTCCGAATAAGATTTTTTATTAAAAAATTATTTTTCACTTTTATTATTAATTATTAAAGATGCAAGAAAACTACCTTCTTTAATTCTTTACTATAGTAATATGTTATTTTAAACATTTGTTAAAAATTATGTCTGAAAAATCTGAAAAAGGCTTATTTGGTATAGTACATTTTTATTTCATCAACAAAAAAAAAATTCGAACAAAAGCTAAGCTTAAATAGTGCCATTATAAGTAATTGTAATAAGGAATGCCAAAAATAGACTGCTGGTGGTTGTGATATATGCTTCAAACGTTTTTATTTCACATTATTTTTATAAAAATTAGAGTTTTTTTTATTTCAGAGTGATGGCAGCCAACGGCTTTCATTCTCCGAAACCCGATCAGGATTATTACCAAGAATGGCCTAGTTATCAATATTTTAATCAAAACCATCCAAAGTATCCTGAAATTTATTTTCTTTTATACTAGGCAGTGTTTTTTTAAATTAACTTTTGATTCAAAATTCAAAAATTTCCTTTTATCACATTCATTATTATCTCCGTAAACATTAAAAGCTACATACTGTACATGCGTGTTGCGTTACAAAATGCATAGACTAAAGCTAAAGTCTTCCAGGCTGAAATTAAGGGCGTAACCGTTCTCCACCAGGAAGAAAAAAAACAAAAACCAGGAGAAAAATAAAAAAAAACCAGACGGATATTTCTCAAAAAAACGAGGGTACTACCACCATCGATTCCCCCGAAGAATATCTTAGGAAGCCAGGGGACGGGGACCGCCCACCGGGAGAAAAAACAATAAACCCCAGGAGAAAAAAAAAAAAAAACCAGCACGGATATCTCAAAAAAACGAGGGTACTATCCACCAATCCCCCGAAGAAAATCAAATTAATAAGGACAAATACAAATATTTAATTTTAACTTTGGTATAAAGTAAAAAAAAGTATTTCAATACTTTTTTGAATTTGGTTTAGTGACGAGTTCTTTTAATTTGATTAAAATATGTGATTGTATTATGGATTGCTAACCTATATTTATTGTCCTAATTATTATATGTCCCAAATTAGGTTAACCCTCATTAGAACAGTTAATGTATATTAAGAAATTAGTGAAGTTGCCTGGAGCTCTGGAGTTCTGTTCTATAATTAAGAAATGTTATAGATTATTTTATTAAAATTAAAACTTTTTTCAAAACTTATTATAATAAAAATACCTCTAAAAATGCTGATATACAATAATTAAAAATATATTTCACACTTAAATAAATTTGAAATCACTTAGTTAGAAGACATACCTTCGGAGCTCCGGAGCTTATTCCGTTTTAAGTAGTCGGGGTTTCGGAACATGATATCAAAAGGGTAAAAACATCACTATTAAGGATTATATAAGTTTACATATTATCTCCTTAATTTTATTATATAATAATAATAATAATAATAATAATAATAATAATAATAATAATAATAATAATAATAATAATAATAATAATAATAATAATAATAATAATAATAATAATAATAATAATAATATTATTATTATTATTATTATTATTATTATTATTATTATTATTATTATTATTATTATTATTCAAACGCTCCATCCTTAAAAAAGTTATATCTGATTTGTTACTGATTGATCAAAAATAAACATGGGCTCATTAGAAAGAAAAGGAATTATGCAAAAGTTCTTAGGAAGCACTTTTTTCATTTTAGGTCCTTGTTATCCATTTATTTACCTATATCCCACACCTGATAAAATAGACAAATAAAAACTCCCAACCGCACAATAACAGCCTTCCGGCAACAATACAGGATTGTACAGAGCAGACAACCAACATCCCTTATAGAGATAGGAACTGAACGAGGAAC
>JASAMX010011800.1:0-58524 GCA_030248175.1 Microlaimidae sp. YZB2_3
TTATTTTTATAGAACATTTTTAGATTGTTATTTTTATTAGTGAAACACCACAATGAGAATTTTTTGAATTGATTTCGAACTAATATAAATAAAAAGCAAAGAAGTTTTGTCAAAAAAAAAATCGCAAGTTATATAGCAGCAATTTATGTGGACAGTATAACAATCTTGGGTCCACAGTTCAGCCTTTATATCGAAATTTGTTATGAAATAAAAATGTTTACCCAATTTTCTTAGAAACTAAAAATTAAAAATTTAATAACAATATAAAAATAATGTCAACTATTTTTTTAACATTTTTGAAAATTGTTTTAAACTTAAAGCTGTTGTTGTGTAGCCAAGGTATTTCAAAGTAAATAAAGGTAAAATTTGTTGGGTTACAAACTTCTTCATCCCGATAAATTTTTTGAAAATGATTTATTATTTGTAATATTTATGCTTTAAAAAACCTACAATAAAATTCATCTAAAGGCTGGTTCATACTTATGTAAAAACGTCCTTTGGACAAAGTCCAAAGGATGTCTTTTTACATACGTTTATACGCTGTGTTTGTGCTTTGGGCTTTGTGCAAAGGACATTTTCTACAAGTATGAACCAGCCTTAATGTAAAAAAAATTTTGTTTCATAGCGGGACCGGCGACCCAAATTTGGTTATGCTAGATAAATAGGTCCATAGTAAATTTAAGGTGCTCACAAAAAAAATAGCTTTTTATGTAAACATATAAAGAAATATTTGGTTATGAAACTTCACAAACTTTCAACTATCCCAGCTACAATAGTTACAAATAAACGAAAAAAATATGTGCAATTGATTTACATACAGTATGTATTGATTTCGGCAATTCACTATAAAAAATGTGCTTGTTTTTTTATTTTTTTGTAAAATAAATAAACAAAATAAATCACGATTTGATAAACTTAAATCAAGTTGAGCTTGGAGCAAGGAGTGAAAAATTTAAAGCTGAAAGTTTAAAATTGCTAAAACTTAAATAAGCCCACAAGTCTAACCCCAAATAGTTTTTTTTATTTTACAGCTCCAAGTTTCTAAAATTTTTGGACGGCTCGAATTTCATTGCTTACGACAAACGAATTTAAAGACCCCGTACCAAATTCACAAAAACTCTTCAGAATGACCCTAAAAAATGAGGCATCAATATAATGAGTCATTTTTTTACTTAAAAAATTTAATATAAAGCTATAAAGATCGCAACATCAGGGAGCCATGTATTTGTTGAAACAAAATTTCCATGCTTAATAAATGTTTGATTTATGCATATTTTATTAAGCATGGGAAATTTTGTTTCAACCAGATACATGGCTCTGATAATACTTTTTATAGCTTTATATTAAATTTTTCTAAGAAAATGACTCATTATATTGATGCCTCATTTCAGGGTCATTCTGAAGAGTTTTTGTGAATTTCGTACCGGGTCTTTAAATTCGTTTGTCGTAGCAATGAAATTTGAGCCGTCCAAAAATTTTAGAAACTGGAGCTGTAAAATAAAAAAACTATTTGGGGTTAGACTTGTGGGCTTATTTGTGTTTTTACAATTTTTAAACTTTCAGCTTTAAAATTTTTCACTCCTTGCTCCAAGCTCAACTTGATTTAAGTTTATCAAATCGTGATTTATTTTGTTTATTTATTTTACAAAAAAAAAAAAAGCACATTTTTCATAGTGAATTGCCGAAATCAATACATACTGTATGTAAATCAATTGCACATATTTTTTTCGTTTATTTGTAACTATTGTAGCTGGGATAGTTGAAAGTTTGTGAAGTTTCATAACCAAATATTTCTTTATATGTTTAAATAAAAAGCTATTTTTTTTGTGATCACCTTAAATTTAGTATGGAACCTATTTATCTAGCATAACCAAATTCGGGTCGCCGGTCCCGCTATGAAACAAAATTTTTTTTACATTAAGGCTGGTTAAGACTTGTAAAAATGTCCTTTGGACAAAGTCCAAAGAACAAACACAGTGTATAAACGTATGTAAAAACATCCTTTGGACTTTGTCCAAAGGACGTTTTTACATAAGTATGAACCAGCCTTTAGATGAATTTTATTGTAGTTTTTTAAGCATAAATATTACAAAGAGAAAACATTTCAAAAAATTTATCGGGATGAAGAAGTTTGGAACCGAACAAATTTACCTTTATCTACTTTGAAATACCTTGGCTACACAACAACAGCTTCAAGTTTAAAACAATTTTCAAAAGTTAAAAAAATAGTTGACATTATTTTTATATTGTTATTAAATTTTTAATTTTTAGTTTCTAAGAAAATTGGGTAAACATTTTTATTTCATAACAAATTTCGATATAAAGGCTGAACTGTGGACCCAAGATTGTTATACTGTCCACATAAATTGCTGCTATATAACTTGCGATTTTTTTGACAAAACTTCTTTGCTTTTTATTTATATTAATTCGAAATCAATTCAAAAAATTCTCATTGTGGTGTTTCATGATAATAAAAATAACAATCTAAAAATGTTTAACTATATAAAAAATAATAAAACATGACAAAAAACACTTGAAAAATTTTCAAAAACTTTGTAAAAAATACGATATGTACAGAAAAGATTGCAAAGCTCCAAAATATTTTTTTATCAAAAATTAAACCTGTATTTTAATTTTTTACAGTAAAATGTAGGAGTTATTTTGAGAGGAGACATGTACATTTTATTAATGGATTTGGAAATTATTAGTCAGTTTACCCTATGTTGTATTCAATTTTGTATGCTAATTGCCCTCTCATATTTGTTTCGTTAAAAAATTGTTTTTTGTGAGAAATTTTTGGCCATTTTTAAATGTTAAGTTTTATTTGCCTCCTTTTTACTAATATCATTTAACAAAATCCTCTTTAAGACCTTTCTATACAATTGAATTTCCGTCGTAATTCTTCATAGAATTAAATGAACTTTGAAACAAAATATTTTTATTATTTTCAATTAAATCAAATTAGCGGAGAATATACGGAGTCGAACTTTTATCTTCTGATTTTGAAGATTTTTAACGACTGCAACTCTAATTTTGATGCTTTGATTTTGATTAAAAACTTTCCCAAAGTAAATTTTGTAAACATGTAAGGTTTTAATAAAAACAAACCCACGAAAAAAACTGTTTTTATCGGAAATGCAGCATTTAAGAACACATTCAAAAAAGATGTTTTTTAAATTTATTATTCGATGTCTTGGTGTATAAGGCAAAATAACTATTTAAAAATAATAAAAAAGCACTAGTTTATAATTAAACGTTAAAAATATTTTCTAATAATTCATATTTCTTCGAGGTCGTTGCTTTTCTCGTTTCATAAAAAAACAGAAACAAAAACTTTAGCTTTCTAAACTAAAATATTTCCAGAAATCGGTTGTTAAAAGTTTTTAGCTTCATTTCGACATGTTAAATGTGATATTCTTATAGAAATAGTTTGGATTTTGTAAACACTCTATTGTATATGAATTTGGATTTTGCTGTGAATAAATTCTTGTTGTGATGAAATAAATCAGTATTTCTCTTCGAAATTGCAGACGCCTTTCAGTCTGCGCAGAAACTGTTTTACAAATATAACTTGATTTGAAAAACTTTGAGCCTATAGGCAAATAAAATCTAGCTGACCGCGATATTTGCAGTATTGAATCGACTATTTAACAACAAAAACATTTAAAATTTTCACTAAAGCAAATTAATAACAAAGATTAAAAACTGTATTTTAATAATTATTTTTCAACTTACTTAATTTGGAATCTAAATGCTATTTTTTAGAGCTAAAGGAGGTTAATTTTTGTATATTTTGTGAAAAGGTGGAATTAAAAAAAATTCTGCGTTCTTATATGTTTTTTTAAACGTCATTACCGCACAATTTCAATTGGTTCCCACATGTGTGCATTCTGATTTTCAGCGTCAGCCAGATATAATTCAACCATAGGAAAATCACTGGAGCTTGGAGCTGAAAATGAGAAACTTGGAGCCGAAATTGCCAAACTTCTTCAGGCAGAAAATTTGATTTTGTTTTAATTGTAAGACTAAAACAAAGCTTAAATCTAAGCTCAAAACAATTTTTGGCTCCAAGTTTATTGTTTGATGTAAATTTATAGTTTTTGCTAAAATTGTAGCACAATCCCTAAATTGGAGAGAAAAAATACATTTTTTTTGTGTTTGTATAGCAAGCACAATGAACAAAAATATTCAACAAAGAAGTGTAAAACAAAGCAAAAATTTTTTTTGTTGTTTATTTATCCTGTTTTAATAGTTATTTTTATAGAACATTTTTAGATTGTTATTTTTATTAGTGAAACACCACAATGAGAATTTTTTGAATTGATTTCGAACTAATATAAATAAAAAGCAAAGAAGTTTTGTCAAAAAAATCGCAAGTTATATAGCAGCAATTTATGTGGACAGTATAACAATCTTGGGTCCACAGTTCAGCCTTTATATCGAAATTTGTTATGAAATAAAAATGTTTACCCAATTTTCTTAGAAACTAAAAATTAAAAATTTAATAACAATATAAAAATAATGTCAACTATTTTTTTAACTTTTGAAAATTGTTTTAAACTTAAAGCTGTTGTTGTGTAGCCAAGGTATTTCAAAGTAAATAAAGGTAAATTTGTTGGGTTACAAACTTCTTCATCCCGATAAATTTTTTGAAATGTTTTATTATTTGTAATATTTATGCTTAAAAAACTACAATAAAATTCATCTAAAGGCTGGTTCATACTTATGTAAAAACGTCCTTTGGACAAAGTCCAAAGGATGTTTTTACATACGTTTATACGCTGTGTTTGTGCTTTGGACTTTGTCCAAAGGACATTTTTACAAGTATGAACCAGCCTTAATGTAAAAAAAATTTTGTTTCATAGCGGGACCGGCGACCCAAATTTGGTTATGCTAGATAAATAGGTCCATAGTAAATTTAAGGTGCTCACAAAAAAATTAGCTTTTTATGTAAACATATAAAGAAATATTTGGTTATGAAACTTCACAAACTTTTAACTATATCAGCTACAATAGTTACAAATAAACGAAAAAAATATGTGCAATTGATCTACATACAGTATGTATTGATTTCGGCAATTCACTATAAAAAATGTGCTTGTTTTTTTATTTTTTGTAAAATAAATAAACAAAATAAATCACGATTTGATAAACTTAAATCAAGTTGAGCTTGGAGCAAGGAGTGAAAAATTTAAAGCTGAAAGTTTAAAATTGCTAAAACTTAAATAAGCCCACAAGTCTAACCCCAAATAGTTTTTTTTATTTTACAGCTCCAAGTTTCTAAAATTTTTGGACGGCTCGAATTTCATTGCTTACGACAAACGAATTTAAAGACCCCGTACCAAATTCACAAAAACTCTTCAGAATGACCCTGAAAAATGAGGCATCAATATAATGAGTCATTTTTTTACTTAAAAAATTTAATATAAAGCTATAAAAAGTATTGCAACATCAGGGAGCCATGTATTTGGTTGAAACAAAATTTCCATGCTTAATAAAATACATAAATCAAAATTATTTTAAAAAAACAGGTTGTCAAGTTCTTAGTATGTATAAACGGCAGTCGTATATTCCAAATACAAAACTCCGCTTAGTTTTTAAAAAGAGTTTTGTTCAACAATAAAGGTTTTAGATAAAGATCACATTCTATTGATCCATCCATTGATTATTTTGTTTAAACGATTTTAACTTTTTTTTCTTCAACTTGTTCTTGTAAATGTTGTTCTTCTGCGTTTGATTCCATGGATTGCCTTCGTGTGTTCGTGATATTGTTCTAGGACTTCATCGTTTTTTGATTGTCTAAATTTTTTTAATATTTTTAAATAAAATTTTACAAAATAGGTTTAATTCAACTGATAATCACAATACTGAGTAGTTAAAATATTTTAAAATCTTTTCTATTATGTATGTTAGATTTGACTTCCCCATCTAGAAAATTTTGCTTTAATATAGCTCATATTTTTTTCTTTGCTGATCATACTTCTATTATTTTCCGATAGTTGCATTAAATAAAATGCATACCATATGTTGACATTTTTGTTTGACCTTGACTTAAAATAATCTGCATATTAAACCATTTGCATGATTTAGGGTCGTTGGAACCAAAGGAACTTTAAGCCGAGCAATTTTAGAGCGAATTTTAACACTCCAGTCGAAGCTAACGCATGTATCCTTAGCAAGCCTAAGCGAAAACCTTAAAATCAACCAAAAACAAATTGGAAAAGTAAATTTTAATCTTAGAAGGTCTAAAATTGCCAGGTTCTAATTTCCTTCGGCTCTATGAATCGCGTGCTGTCTGCACCTGGTTGTCAGGCATTTAGATAATTGGATTGGAAAAATTGTGTTTTTTTGCTAATTTTGAATTTAACGTGCTTCAAATTTTGTACTTATTGTAATAAATTAAGCAACAGCTTCAGTTTTCACCTAAAACTGAGCGGAAGCAAGTAAAACAAATCATTATCAAATGAACTCTTTATGAATTAAAAATCCTGAACACTTGTACAAACTTCGTCCATAAAATGTCCAAAAACAAAATTCAAAGTTTGATTTTAGGTGATTTTATACTATTTGTTTATTTTATAAAATATTTTATACTATTTGTTTATTTTATAAAATATCAAAATAATTATAAAAAAAACGCTTTCAGGTTGGTTTAGCTTAGCTAGCTTTACACTAAATCGAAGTGGTTTTGACTTTTGTCTTGTGAACACTGTGGACGACGATGAACAAGGTTTTAATTTTGTTTTCCGCACACGAGATATATTACAGTGTATTATATTATATAAATCATATTATGATTTAGCCACTGTCTTTAATGTTATTATAAATTTTTGCAAGTATTTCCTTTGCGTTGTTTTTATTAATCCATAAACTATAGTTTCGATTATAAACTCTTTATAACATTAACATTTTAATGTATTATGCTGTTTGCAACGTGGAAAATAACATAGTAACTAAAAAAATTGCAGTAGTCAGCTATATAATTATACTACAATTACTATATTTTAAACGTCGTTTTAGTTTTTCATTCGCCCAACCTGTTGTTTAAAACAAATTTTCCACATTTCTAATAACTGTAATAAATCTCCACGTCGGTCACTTCAAAAAGTGCCGAAACAAACTAACCGCTCGCACTTCTTCGCAAGGAACAATTTGTAAAAAATTGTGCACGGAAATAATCGGCAATAATAAATTAGTAGTGTTGCGCAAGAGGTACACAGGGAGAGCCAGTGTGTGAAGGATCCCGGGGAAAGATATCCCGGCCCGGGTTTCCGGGTACCGTAGCGGCGGCGAACTTGAAAGGACCGCCGGCTGTCAAAATATTTCCAGCTCCGACAGAGACCGCAATATTAATGGCGTTGAGAAATTGGAAAAATATCCGTTTAGAGCGGAAACTTAAATCTACTGTAGAGACTCTTAAATTTTATAAGCGATCGGAATCTTTTAAAAAAAGCCGTTCCCTGCACACCGATTTTCCAGCGTTTCGCCGCTTATCAGTGCAAAATATAGAATTGGATAGCTTAACAAAGAAATTAAAATTCATTTTTTGGTTATTTCTGATCTAAATTATAAAGCAAAATAGCATAAATTTTATTTTTGGAACCATTTTCATTTAATGTCGTTTTTTTAGGTAAAAAAATAATCACATCGAACAAGGGTGAAAAAAAGCTCTTGACCAGCATATTTTCGCAATTTCCTAGAACAAGACCTGTTGATCGTAGATTAGGCCCAGACATTTAACAAAATAAGTGCCGTATATTACACTGTTTTCAAGTAATTTGTGCTATGTACGAATTACGCCATTACACTATTTTTTATATTTCTTTTGTATAAATCTCTCATATCAGTTGCATGCAACGTATTACATGATTTTAAAGTGGAAAAATTATTTATGTATATCTAAGATTTTTATTTATTTTTAAGTTAATTATTTTTAAAAACATGTAAATCTTTTTTAAAATTGTATTTACTTTTTTATAAAGCAGCTAACAGTTTTTGGTATATTTTTGGTAAATTTTTGCAAAACCATTGGATTTTACAAAATTTTGTAAGCTTTCGCAAATGTTTTGTAAAGTTTTCCGCTTAATTTTTCCAAATTTCCAACTCGCTAACTGCTTAAATTTTTTACGCAATAAAAGCGAAAATAATAATAATAAAACCGCGTAAAATACTGCCAGATTATGCTTAGAATCCCATAGTACAGTAAAAATGACCTAGCGAAAAACATAAAATGTAGACTATAAAAAAAACTCTAAATGTCGATTTTCTAAATAATAATCCCATTTATGAATAGTAGCGATTTGGATGAAACATAAGATAGAAAGTTTGGGTATTGCCAAAAAAAATTAAATTTTAAATTTCGTTAAAATCCGACCAGTAATAAATCAAAAAGACTATTTTTTAAGGAAAAAAGTCAGCTGCGATGCGGTTTTTTTTTAGTTTGCATTAGAGCGATGGGTTTCAATAATCAACGACTAATTTTGAGCCATAAACAAATATTTTAAATGAAAGCCAGCTAAATAAACTATTTCAGTCTTTCTAAAATTATAAACAAAGTTTTGTAACTCACTTTAGTTTCAAATGTGAGAAAAAAAAGAATGGTAAATTTTCAAAAATTACCACATATAATTACCAAAGATAGTAGCCGACTTCTTTTTTTGGAAAAATAGCTTTTTTATTTTACAACTGAGTGGAATAGAGCCACATTCAAAATAAAACTTTGGATAATCATAAATTTACGATTTTATCATGTTTTTGCTTGATTTTTGAAATTATGCTTTGGCTCGGCTTACGGCTTTAACTACAATGAAAATGGCGAAATCGGTTTTAAAATTATTGGGAAATAACAAGCCAATATATTTTTAAAGTATTCATTTTATTAATCAATTTTCTTTCTGTTTTGGTAAATTGCACCACTTAGTCGAAAAAGTCATCAATCAAAAAATTGCACATTGATAAAAAAATGCGCCTAAATTTTCTTATTTATTTTTCTATACGTTTATGAAATTCATTTTGCATTATCCGTCAATTTCTAAAATATATTTTCGCTTTAAAATTAATTGTATTATTTAACGAAAAGAGCCAGGAATACGGTGGAAACTTTACGTGTGGCCATAATTCTTAGTTGACCTGTTGTTTGCGTTTGTGGCCGCTGTTATTCATGTGAATTAATGATATTCGCTCAATTAGCGGATATTTATTGGGTTTAATGAATGCATGTCAAGGAAACCCGCAAACATATCTGCCCCCACAACAGACCACAGAAGAAATACGACACTCATGCTAAATAAACAGCTAACACGCCAAGAGCGACTACCGTACCACTTCGTTTCATATGAAGCTTGCGCTACATTTTTTAAACTGCTTAAAAACTGAAGCAATATAAAACCTGCATTGAATAACACCGAGGATATATTACATTTTAATCGCTTGTTTTCAACGGGAATAACAAACAGTTTTTTTATGTTGCTCCATATATTTCTAATACAGCTAAAAGATAACAAAAATCCAAAAGTTAATTTTTTTTATTCTTAACAAAAACTAACGAAAGACATTTTGAAATGTTATATTTTCAACCATTGTCATTTTTTTACTATATGCAAAGTAAAAAATGTATACTGTATAGATCGGTATTTGTATGAAACTACATTATAGACATAAACACATATCGTTTTATAGTTTTGTGTATGGAGAGAAAAACAGCAAACAGCGACGACAATAATATTTAGGACTTGGAAAAACTAATTCATAATCTTTATTTGTTTATAATAAATTAACTTATTATTACTTTTATCGTATGTAAAGTTAATCAAATATAAATCTCCATGCATTTAATATTAATATTAAATTTATTGAATAATTAATTTTTTGTTGTTACACCTTATCATAAAAAAAACTTTTATGAAATCTCATGCTTATAAATATTTTGTGTATATGTTATTATTCATATTAGTATAGACAATTTTAAATATATATTAAACACTCAAAAGAACTCTACATCTAAAATTAGTATCTAATATCTTTAACAATTTACATTGTCATATCTACAATTATTGTCAAATGTTTTTAAATTTTTACAAAAAAAAACATAAATGTAAAATTTACTTTAGAGATAATTTTATCTTCACTAAGCGTTAAACACTTAGTGAAGTTCTATTGGGATTTAATCTATTTAATACAAAGGCTTGATATAAACTATTATATCTTAATAATATTTCCCATCCCTTTTTTTGATTATTTTTAACTGCAATGTTTTATCATGAGATTTTTTAGAAAAAAAAAAAAGATTTAAAATTTATCCAAAAAATAAAGGAAAATAATTTTATCGTTTGTTTTGTAGTTTTATTATAACTGAGTTCATTGTAATTAAACTGCAGTAGCAACGCACACGTTAGCAATGCACATGTTCGTTAACTGTTTAATCCAAAACAGATGTTTGAAGAAAAAAATTTAATTTCAGCGATGAATTAGAAAAAACGAAAAACGACATGACGTGTTAAATGTATATTAAACATGTAAGGTTTGTTACCGTATATATTAATGATGCGCCTACCCTAAAATCTTGCCCCAGAGTTTCGGCCATTTAAAGCGGAGATATCTTAGAGCTTCGATGCAAGCTTTGGAGCTCCACTTTAATTTTTCAAAAAATTTAATTATAAAATATTGTCAAAGCCACAAAAAAAAAGGGTTTTTGGGCATTAATTTTATGCATGACTTATACGTAAATAACTATAATTAAGAATTGCTATGTTAAGTTTTTGCCCCCAAGCTTAGAATTCTGAACAAAAATTTATTCCCTGGTTTTCGAGATTATAATCTTTGAATTGAAAAATTTAAAAAAAACTTACGGCTTTTGACAATTATGAAAGACGTATAAAAACAATTTTTTCAGCAAAGACGTATAAAAAGAATTTTTTCAGCAAAGAATTTTTGTAGCATACATTAAAAATTGAACATGACATGATGATGTTAAAAAAAATGTTTACAATTCCGACTGAAAAATGCTAAAACAAATTTGTGAAACTTTGTGAAAAAATTTGTGAAAATTTGTGAAAAAACAAACAAATTTGTGAAACTTTTGTTATAAAATGTAGGAAAAACTATTTTCTTCAAGTTTTTTGGGGTTAAAAATTTTAACTACCTAAAATCGTTAAAATAATTTTTTATGGGTTACGAGCTCAATAAAACTGAAGAAACTTGAAACTATAGTCAATTCTATATATAAAAAACGTTAAAATTTATGATTTCATAAGTTTTTTGCTTTCGGATTAATGTTTAGGTTTGATCAAGATACTGATATTAGCATTAAACAAGGTGTCAAAATCATTTTAAATTGCTTAGGCTTTAAGTTTCTTCAGCTCCTAAAACCTAAATCTTTCTTTCATTTAAGTTTGCAAGAAACTTGTTACAATAAAATTAAAGAAAAGTTATATTACACAAAATACAATACATACCAAAACCAAAAATATATAATATAAAATATATTTTTGCCAAAACCATACGCGTCGCGCTAACTTTCACAGATAGAATTTTGAGTAAGATTTTTGTCTATATTTGCCAAAAATATTTAAAAAATGCAATAATTTTTAAATACACAAATTTAAACGTTTTTAAAAATAATATTGTAAAAAAACATACATTTATTAGGAAATCTAAATAAGACCTATTTTATATAAAACTTGCAACTATATTTTGTGTTTAGATAGGTAAAATTGAAAGTATATACCAATTGCCTGGAAAAATTAAAAGTTTTATTAACACTTTAAATCATTTTCCCATATGTTATTATGGTTATTATGGTATGAAAGTAAAACAAAATTTACTACAGTCTAACTTTAAGTCAAATTGAAAAAAATTCAACATGATTGTCAGATAAAAGCGCTGCCGACACTATAAATTTTAGCCCTTTAAGAACAGTTGTTCAAGGCGCAAGTTTGAGTTGGCATAGGAAATCATAAATCTTAATCCAACCTTTCAACTGTAACTGACTTTAAAACATTCCAGGAGTTAGTATGTTGGTTTTAAGCTTGACTATATTCAAGCATTATTAAACAACGTAGCAGGTAATGTTATTACAAGTAAAAATGTCTATATATGAATATATGATATAATTCATAATACAAATTACGTTGTATATGTATTCATAATTAACACTATTCTTACAATATCAATTCGAAACTCGTGTACAATAATTGTTTGATTTTTTTGTTTTGAAAGATGTTTTGATTTAATTAAAACTATTACTATTATCTATAAATGTTTAAACTACGCCTTTCTCAATTACAAAGTACTTACACTGTATTTCTTACTTAATTCCAAAGTAATATTTTTGCTCATTATTGGGTTCAATCACAAATTATGAAAAACATATAAATAATTAGAAATAAAAATTAAATGTGGTACAACTTTTTTAAATAGAGTTACAAATAGTCTGAATATAACGGTAATAATTATTATAATATAAAAATGCATATGATCATTTTGCTTGCCTTAAAAATTAGTCTGTTCAGGAAAATTGTCTGGTGTTGTTTTTATGCTGCAAAATTTTAAATTAAATGAGTAATTTTAAAAATAATATGCAAGAAAAAACGTTATAATATGACCGGTATCACAAACTGATTGTTTGGAGGGTTTCCGAAGAAGCTATAAGATTCTGAAATTATAGCTCGGCCGACTTTGAAGTCGAAGATTAACGGTTACTGATATCCCATAAATTTTACCCCCCAGCAAGTATTTGTATGTGTATCTTGACAGTGCTAAATCGTCTAGGAAAACATTTCTTATGTTAATTATGCAATTCAAACTATTTTACAAAACTAAAAGGCCTAATTTCTTTCACAAGAAAGCAGACTAAAATAAAAACACGATAAATTCACTTTTTTTAATTTTCCTATACGTGAACAATACACACAGTCTGTAAAAGCACCCTAATTTAATTTTGCTAATTTTTAAAATAAAGTTGGTTTTTGAAATATTTCATGAGATTGTGTTTTTTGTTATAAACACAGCTGTTAGTGTTTTCTGTTATAAACACAGCTGTACATTACAGATCTTTTTCCCAGCGCTCATTGGCTGAAAGTGATTTTATAGTGTCATAATTTTGTGGAGATCTTTAACATTGAGCAACTTTCGTTCAAACGTTAGGTTTTTGACCATCAACCAAATAAAATGCGTTTATTTGTTAGGAACATTTTTAGTTGGTTATAAAATAATGAAAAGTATGCTAGTACATAAAAATGTTGGAAAACTTTCAGCAAAACGAAAATTTCCATAAATTACCACTTGCAATTCCCAATTCTTCAGCAAAAAATTTATTTCTTGCTAAACATTTTCAAGAAATCAAATGTTCCGGCCATTTATAAGCTAGAACTTTGTTTTTAGTTGTGGTTTTGTTTTTTTTTTAAATTTTTGTTTCTAATTTTATTTTTATTACAGTGTCTTTTTTGTTTATGGATTTTAATATCAAAACTTTTCAAACATTTGAAGTCCAGTTTTAGTCCAAAATTTTGTTCCTATGTAGTTTAATTGTTATAAGTTTGCATAACTAAAATGTAGATAATGGTACAAAGACACCCAGTATTTTATCCAAGGGGATGCATTAACGCAAGTTTAAGATAATGAAAATAAAACAGTAAGAACAACTTTAAAATTAAAGCTGGAATTACAGTATATGGAACCTAATAAATAACCATCACAAACCATTTATTTTAACGCGGTTTATGTTTTTTTAATTCATAAACCAACTGCGTGCAAAGTTACCATATTTTTTAATTCAATTTTTTTACTATGAAAATAATTCTGTTAACTATATATCAAATTTTCATTTTTAAATGACAACATTAAATGCAGAAAAAAATCTTAAAAAAATAAAATTAATGACTATTTAAAGTTATGTAAATACACTCTAAATTTATACCGCAAGTTGAAATGACATACAGTATAACCACTAACATGACATCATTCCCTTTGCATTACACCCCTGGGACAGTAATCATAACCAGTGAAATGCGTTGTACATTTCAAAAGAGTGAAGTGAGTGCAACTTAAAGAAAGGTTACATGTCACTCCATAACTTAAAATGTTAATAATAAGTGGTCAATCAAAATAACAGTTATGGTGAATTACGTAATCAAAGTTTTGTTTTCAAAGGTTTGATACAAAACTAATTTGTTTTTGGTGATGAATGAGGTCTAATTCCTATCTTTTAAACAGCTTATAAATATATAATTATTCTATAAATGATATAAGATCTTAGTAAGTTATATTTATTACTATTTGGAAAAACTTGTGTAGGATGTAAACGTATGTAGGAGGTAACGTAAAGTATCATCCATCACAGATGAATTTGCGTATTTAATAAAATTGAAATTTCCACTCAGCAAATTTAATGCAAAATTTTATCTAAAATATGGAAATGGTGCAATCAATTCCTGAAATAAAAATTACACTAAAATATTTTGTTTTCCCAAAACACACGCAACCGAAACAAGTTTCGTGCAGTCCGACTGTTGGCTTCTAGTGTTTTACAAATATTGGTCTAAAAATATTCTAAGACATACCAACAAAAAATTAATCAATTGCGCAAGAAATATGACAAAATGAGGTTGAAAATAGCACTCTCAATTTTTCAGATGTTTAAAAAACAACAGGGATTAATATGCAACAGCAGCAAAAAAAATATAAAGTTCCTTTTTGGATATTCTTGCTGAAACGGTATATTTATTTGAATCATTAAAAATATATTAGAAAAAAACAGAAAAGTTTTCAAGGTAAAATTAGCGTTTACGCAAATTTAACTCTTTACAATATTTATAGAGTTTTTAAAGATATTTTTATTGTTTGTGATAGAAACAAACGAATGTGGTAATTTTCTGTGTAAATAATCAAGTTTATTTAGACTTTTAATGTTCGTATGTAAACCAATTTTTTTTTCAAATTAAAATAATTTTTGTTATATAACCATTTTTTGTTCCTTTTATCTTTTATGTTCATTAAAACTCATAATTTTTATTATCATTTGGTATAGTTTGTTTTAAATTATGTTTTTTTTATTAAAAAATTTAGAAATAAAAAATGATTTTAATGCCCAACCTAAGAAGCGCTTTGCATTGTTTCACTATGAATGAAATTTTGCAGCTACAAAAACATTTGAAATTGGTTTTCTTTTTGTTAATTATCAATTTTTAATAAAATTAAAAAAAGGTAATTAACCTTTGACGATTTTTAATTTCTAGGTAGTTCACCTGAGCCCAGTTTTGTTATGCTAGATGATTTCATTAACAAAATTTAAAATATTTCAAAAATAGTTCAAATTCGAATAAAATAACTAAAATTATTTTTTTTATTTTTAAACTGTAGACTAGTTTTTTAAAAAGTTAAGTTCTAGTTGGATCATCAGTATAGTAAAACAATACTCAGCGAAATAATCCACTGATTGAAACAACTGAATTACACTTTTACAATTATTTGTAATTAAATTACAAAGGTCTTGAGAAAAACAAAAAAACTGCACTTTTTGTTAAAATAAAAATTCCCATGCAGACTGATGCTGAACAAAACTTAAAATTTAAAAATAAATATTTTTTACAAATTTCTTATTTCTTATTTTCTTAAAACTACCCGTGCTATTCATAAAATGCTTTTGGACCCGGTCCAAGCGGACTGGGTCCGCTTTTTACGCAGACCTTTCTGCGTAAAAAGCGGTCGCAGTCCGTTATTTCAAATGGAATGCACACGTCCAAATCAGCTGTTTCGTTGGTCAATTGTTCACAATAATTTCAAATTTTAAAATTTAATGAAGTAAAACTTATGTTTTCAATTTAATTTTTATGTTTTATGTTTTCAATTTAAGTTAATTGTTAGTCAAACATCTTTTTCCAAAAAATTTGCATAATTACGTTCACATTTTGTTAATCCATGTATAATTAAGGTGTTTAAACCAAGCGTGTACTTATTTTTGGTTTTTTTTGTAATTGTTAATTCTACGTGGCGCGTACTATTTATTCATTTTTAATTTAATTTATTTGTTTTTAATTTTTATAAATATTTTTACATATTTATTGTTTGTTTCTTTTTTTTAAAATTAAGCTTTATTATTTTTTTTTCTTGCTGCCAAAACTAATTTCAATCTTTTATGCAAAATAACTTTTTTCATTTTTCACTTAAAATTTCTTTTAAGCATTTTGCTAAATTTGTTTTATAAAAAAATTTTCAGCTTGTTTCTAGTTGTAAAATAAGTAGAATAGCCTCTGCTGACGACGCGCAACTATTTTACTTGGTTTTGTCTATTTGTCCATTACACGTCCAGAGAAGCGCAGAAACGTGTAACTTTTGTTTTTGGTTATATATTATTATACTCTTTCTAATTATTTAGGCCGTCTGTGTATTTTTATTTTTTTATCAATTATTTTCAATTTATTTTTTAGCTTAAAGGTGTAAATATTTTTTTCTAGGTTTTTTCAAAAAATATCCGTTCTTTTTGCTCTAAAACTTTTTGTTTTTGCTATTAATAAATCTTGCAACTGATATTCCAATTTTAACGTGGAATTGTAATAATTAAGAAAAATTCAGGTTTTTAATAGTTTTACGCAAATTTGATTAAATGTGCATAGTAGAAAAGCGGTGTACTTGCGATTAATAGTACGACGATCAAAACGGACAGGGACCATTTTTTACGTAAACCGGTCTGCGTAAAAAGTGGACCCAGTCCGCTTTGGACCGGGTCCAAAGGTTTTAACGTGTATCGTTTTTATAAACACATAGCACCTTGCGTCTAATTAGTTATAATCATAGTCATTTTATTTAAGTTGTGTTATATTTTCCAAATATAGTTCGAAATTTAACAAAATGTTAAATATGTTGCATATGCAAAAGCTGAAGCTGATTGAAATCATAAAAATAAGGAATTGATAGTGTAAAATTAAACCTAAAACTTACATTTTTAAGCCGTTCTTGAAAATGAATATTTCGAAAAAGATGTCATCTAAAAATTAAGTCAGGCGTTTTTTGCTCAAAGAAAAGGCGGTATTGTAAAATAATTTTTACTGTAGCAAAATAGTTTTTATGCAGTGGAGTGTAGTTGCAACATTTCTTAGTTCCAGAGGTGATATGCCTGTGTGATTTTGAAGTAAACGATTTACTGTAGATCTCTCATCCCATAAATCCTATTCTGTCGCCATTGCGAGAAAATAATAAAAAACCTCAGCCGTCGAAGGCACAAGTCGGCACACAAGGGCTGAACTGAAAAACACCATTTTGAATCCTAAAATTTAAGTTATGAAGGGTTATAAACTGTCACATTGGATTACATCAAATACGAAATTTTACACCACTGACACCATGTCACAAGCCCGTTTTGAGTGTTTTTATTTATAAATTAAAACCTTTCAATTCGATTAATTTTAATTCCAATAGTGCTGGCAGGCTAAATTTAGTTGGAGTTACATATTTTATTAAAAACTCAAATAAATCTATTCTGTTTGAAATAGACGTAAGAATATGAGTAATGGCTTTTATCAGCTAGGTAATTCAACTCATAAAATTATTAAAATTGCATTAAAATTTTTTTTCTTCCAATATTAATAATTATCACTCAAAATCTAACCCTAATACAGTAGCTTAAAATTTTCATAAATAAACAATATAAAGGATTTTTCATCATTTTACGCTTTGTAAATTATTATGTGATGCGCATAGAATTGTACTTTAATGAAAAATATAAAAATTAGTGTATTTTCACTTTATACAATTAATTTGATTATAAGCTTTAACGAATCATCGTCTTCAGAAAAATTTGGCCACTGGTAAAAATTTTTAATTGTTTTATCACGCCACTAATATGGTACGTCTATACGAAACTCATATTATTCTACATAGCAACATAAATTTTTATCAAAAGTGAACTTTTATTGGGAGAGATATTCGCGCATAAGAATTTTTTCATTTACAATTTTTACCGAGAATAATTTTTTAAAACAACAGATATTTTCAGCGAATATTTTCCCTAAAGTGATCACGGAAAGTGAAAAAGCATCAGCAAAATATCAGGTCAATATTAAGTTTCATGTTATCTATGTATCTTTTCAACATTTTTTAAAAACTTTTTTAACACACTAACAACTTTTTCCCATGTTTTTAATTATTTTTTGCCAAAAATAACCTTAATAGAATAACAAATTTATTTACATTAAAACTTTTTTTCAAAATCGGTTGAGTTACTTTTAGAACATACCACCGTTTGTTTTCCGTTAAGTTTTAAATGGCAATAGGCACCTTACACTGGAACTCGGTTAATACATGAAGTATGCAATAAACATAGCGAGTCACCATTATGGATAATTACCTATCTCCTACTTATCTTTTGTAGTATGCAGATCAACCGATCGAAATTTCGCGCGCTTTCGAGGGTTGATCTGCATACTACAAAAGATAAGTAGGAGATACGGTAATTATCTATAATGGTGACTCGCTATGTTTATTGCATACTTCATGTATAAACTGAGTTCCAGTGCAAGGTGCCTATATCTCGGTGAATTTTTTGGTGAACTGACTTAAATAATAGCTCGTTATAAGGCTCTTCTAAAGTCAAATTAGACAGCAATGTGCAACGTTAAAGTTTTGTTGAAATTGAGGCTTATGTTGTCGGCAATTAAGTCGCAAATTTGATTTTGTTGAAAGAAATATTGAAATGCTAATAAAACAAAATTGAATTGAATCATTGATAGTTTTGTTATTTTATCATAAAAAAGAGAAAAAAAAGAATTTTTAACGTATTAAAAAAATTAAGATATATTTGTAAAGCTAAGAACAGGGGAAATTTTGTAAAATTAATTTAACCGATAAAAAACGCCTAAACACAAATCTGATTATATAGAGAGCTGAAACTTTAAAGCAGAATATACAAGGCAAATACTACTTGGCGTTAATCGCATTATATGATAAATATTTAATCACTGTATAAAATTTGTCACAGTGGATGCTTGATATCGAAACTTTCAGTACGCAAGATGACCATTCTGCCACTGCTTTACAACCCCACACGTACTAATACCTGTAAGCTTAGTTTTTTTAACGTTTTAACGTTTTTTAACGTGTGATTCGTGGAGCAACTATAGCTAAAAAAAAGGAAAGTTTTTTTTTTAAATCTGATATTATTCATAATTTTGAAGATATTTCGATAAAAAATTTTCACCAAAAAACAAAAAATAGAGTTAAACCACCAAAAACTGATTCGTACTATCAGGGTTTTTAGGAGTAATTGTGAATTGTGATGGAACACTTGTTTGGAACAATAAAAAGTATTGGGGTTATTCATAATGTACCATTTTAAGTCGTTTAAAGGTATAAGGTATGAATGATAACAGCAGACTTGAAACCTTTATTAATGACAAGCAGTAAAATAAACTTGAAACCTATTATTTTTATTGCCTGTGTTAAAAATTTAGGCGCGTAATGATTACTTATTTTTAATTTAGGGTGAATGGAGCCAAGGAAACATAGAACTGAAACTTGGAGCCAAAAATAGGGAAATTTGGAGTCGTAAGCTGGGAATTTGGAGTCCGAAATGAAAATTGCTAAAACTTGCACCTAAGCCTAAACGAAGCCTAAATTCAACCCCAAACCAATTTATTCTTAAAGGCTTCAAGTTCCCATTGTTCACGGCTGACAGCGTGAAGTTCCTTAAGGACTCCACGTTATTTTTTATTAGTTATGCGAGTTTTTGCTATATTACAATAAACCGAAACAGTTTTGGGTTTTGATTATTGTTTTCATTTTGTTCTAATTATATAATTTTATTCTGGGGCCTATTTCATAAAGATTGCTTGTAATTAATTTACAGCTCTAAATTAATAAACGCATATTTTTCTTTTGTATTTTTAATTAAAAAGTATATTAATCAAATTGCGTTTAGAATTTAAAAAATTACATGTCTGTAAATTCCGTAAATTCCAATTACGTACGTATTTTTTAATTAATAAAATAAGAAGAAATTAAATGAGTTTATTAATTTACAATTACAAAAATCTTTATATAAATAGGCCCCTGTTTTAATCTAATTACAAAATAATTTACAAAATACATTAGCATTAATAAAGAGAAATCCATTAGTTTTCTTTTTATGCACTGTAAAAAACCCTTTAAAAAATTTTATTTTAATTCTCAAAATTTTCCGACGGTTTTAAATTCTCTTCCGCTTTAAGAATCTTGTACTTTTAAGGTAAACATTTAATTTTTTGTGCGTTAGCAATTTTTATTTTAAGACTTTAATCAAAACAGTGATTCGCAAACGTCTTTATCCATGGATAAAATAAGCAAATGAATTTTTTCAACAAAAAAAAACAAACAAACAAAAACTTGACAAGAGGTCTTCGTAATGAGAAGGGCAAAGGTCTACCGAAATGTAATTGGGAAATTATAGATTTGTTTTATTTACATCCTAAAATATTTTTTTTTTGAATTTGAATACAAAGAATTAAAAGTTTTGTAAAATCAACAAATATAAAAATAATATTTATCCTCGTATTTCTTCTATTTTTTTAATTTATGACATTTAAACTTTTGTTAATTGTAAAAGTATTGGCAAAAAACGGTGAATAAACCTTTGATTGCACAGAATATTATTTAAACAGTAATAAATAATATTGTATTGTAGTTGATATTAAAATTTTAATAATATTTTAAAAATAATGTTAAAAATATAAGAATGATATGGTTTTTTTTCATATTTTTACAAGGTGTCTTCAAGGATTTTTAGAAAAAACTATAATTTTATAGAATGTACAAAAAAAGAAGTCTTCTAATGTCATTAAGGAAAAAATAGTTGTGAGATTATGAAATTACGAGAGTTATTTCACTGTTTAACTAGACTTACTCTACCATACTGTATTCTTTACTGTATGATTGCTAATATGGAGAGCTAAAAAAATCCAATTGTTCCCTGACGCACGTTTTTTAACCTTAGGAAAAAGGAAATCATAAAAACAATATACATAGCATTTCTAATAAAAAAAATCTATTAGGTGTAAAAATCTATTTGGCAAATTTCGTCAAAACCATTTTTTTAGTTTTTTAGCTTCTTTACTTCGTCTTCAATGCTTCTTATAAACAAATACCTAACGTAAAATTGCTTTTTACCTGTTCTTATTTTTAATAAAATTTTTAAAACTACATTTTCGTATTTATATTTTCTATATAACTAACAGGAGATAAATAAAATAATTAAACGTAGAAATTATGTTAGTTAAAGTGGGTTTTTGGTTTCCAGTTTTGTAAAAATTAAAGGCTAAACAATTTTAACAAAATAATTCTTAGATATTGCAGAAAAATTTATTCAGTTTTTATTACACGTTTAATAATTAAATCAACACAAACACAGTTTTTTGTACAAAACTTCATTTTATAAAAGGCGTGGTTTTACCAAAGAATCGAATTTTATTCAAATTTCTGAAGAAAAAATTGGTTCGATATGTAGAGTAGATATTAAAATAATTATTGATAGAGACAAAGTTGATAGCATGGGCCAGTATCAAGGCAAATTCACCATAAAAAACATCAAAATTGTTTTTTTTTTTAATTTTATCGGTAGGGGAAACAGTTAACTTGTCCTTTAGGTATCCATGACATTTTCATTCTTAACAAATTTATTTCAGTTGTATAGCCATTTACTGTTTCTTATTTCTTTGATTGTAAATTTTCAAGGCGTAAAATAAAAAATAGACACGATATAAAAATTTTGGTTGTATTTTTTGTAATCCTTGGAGTCCAATCAAATTGTACCTAGTGCTTATTACAAAAATAAGCAAAAACATAAAAAAATGTTTTATTGTATACTGCTTCTTAAGTTTTAACAGTGTCCTAACTAATAGAAAAAAGACGTATAAAAACCCTTTAAATATTGAAGGTTTCATCAAAAAAATAGTCGATATACTATTGTAATGTTTTATGTAGTAAAAATTAAATGAAAAATTTTAAAAATAAATCACGTGGTATGGATACAATTTTTAAATAAAAACGTTAAAAGACTGCTTAAAAATTATCATGGTTCATTGTTACTATTACTAACAATTTTTTTATTTAAATTTTTTTTCTTGGAAGGTATAGTATATTAAATTATATTACAATAACGGTCTACTGTAATGCTCACTCCGAATAAATATTAAAAAGTAGCTAATGGTTATTGTAGAAATTTGATTTTTCGACACTTAAAGCTGCGATGCGGAGTCAAATTTTTTGTCTTCGATTTTTATGATTTTTTGTAAAACCTTACTCCTGCCCCTAATAGCCTACAGAAATTTTTTCCATCCAAATAAATCCAGTGGTTTAGGGGATATGACCCCAAAAAAATGGCTTTTTTTCGACAATTCTGTGCTTGAAAGATTGCTCAATGGGTATAAAAATTAAACTTACAAAATATGCGCTCAAAGAAAGCGGCTACTTTCTACTTTAATTTCATATCTTGATTGTTAATATTGGTGCAGTATTTCTCGAAATATTGCGTTTCCCGTACAAAAAACCCGCCATTTTTTCGTTAAAAACACCAAACGACGGCAGTGATTTGATGAAGTTTGCCCAACATTTTTGCCTACACTTCGTATTTTTAGCGAAAAAACCGCAGGTTTGTTGTACGGAAAACGAAATATCTGGAGAAATAGTGCTCCAATCTTTAAAATCAAGGTATCAAATTTAAGTAAAAAGCAGCCAATTTTTTGAGTGCATATTTTGTAACTTAAATTTTTATAGCCACAGAGCAATCTTTCACGTACGGAATGGTCGAGAAAAAAAAAACAATTTTTGGGGGTCATATCTCCTGAACCACAGGAGATATTTGGATAAAAAATATTTTTGTGGGTTATTGGGGGCAGGGATAAGGTTCTCACAAAAAATTATCAAAATCAAAGACAAACAGTGTGACTACGCACCGCACCTTTAAAGGCACCATATTTTTAATTCTATTTCCGAAATAAAACAAAAGCTAAAAACATCAAAGCTTAGTTAAAGTTGCGATCTGGTAAATGTTTAACTTTCTGATAATGATTTTTTACTACATTAGCACATGTGCAGCATTAATAACAATTCAAAAAAAATTTATTTTCAATATTGGTTTCAAATTAGGCTAGTTAGTTCTTTCTAAAAATAATAAACTTTTTGCAATTTTTGTAACAAGTGATCATTTTTATTCATCAAACTCAGACACTCAATTTATTTGAAAACTTTAATGCCTAAAAATACATTGAAAGAAATTTTTTTTCATTTCGAGGTGTTTTATTTCAAAGTATTATAATTCAAAGGACATAACATTTACAGATCGCACCTATAATACAATGGTGTAGAAAAATCTAATCATTTTTGGTAAATTAAGCTTCAAAAATCCTTAAAAACTATATATACCACTCATCAAAATACAACATTGAAACAAAAATTAAGTTATTAAAAACAATGTTAAAAAAACTGAGAAAAAATTTCCGCCGAGCCACAAGGGAAATCTACTGACGGAAGAGGGATTTTCAGTAGCGGGCGAAGTTCATAACTAAATACACATTGACAGCATGGAAGTGATGTTCTAGTTGTGAGTGTTTTAGTGTTCCGATAGCGGGATAGTATTTCTTTGTGTAAAAGCTCATAAAGTCCCTGATTGGCCTGTTTCTTTGTTAATGTCCTGTCATTAAGGCTCGGATAGTCACTAAAATAAATAATTTCCCCCCTTCGCTTCCCGCGCCTGTCCTGGCGGAAGAAGGGCGTTCCTGCCAGTCGGACACCTTCAGCCTCTTTTCGACCACAAGTGGACACCCGCAGGCCTGGACACCATGGTGAGTAGCTTGCCTGGGTGGTGGTGATGCAAGGGTGAGCGGTCGGTTACGGTAGGTGCGTGTGTAGTGCGTCTGTAACGCGACACTGCGCGCGCTGTGTGAGAAGGGGAGGGGAAGCACAAAGGCATCTTGGTCCAGCTCGCCTTCCTACGATAAATTATGTTTCAGAATATGGCTTAATGGGCAGTTGAACGCAGAACCCAGGAGCTATGAATAAAAATTTACGACTGTGTTTTATGGCAGGCGGCACTACAAAGCGAAATCCGGCCGCGCCTCCTCATTGGCTGTCGGCGGTCACGTGAGCGCCGTTTGATCCTGCCGCCGGCCTCCCAGCCCGCTCTCCTCCCGGTTCATTAGCAATAATCCGAGAATTTTATAGTTCTTCAACGACTGGCGCGCCACTAAAAGTATTTTAAAGAGTGGATGTAATGTATCCTAATTGGTCTTCGAGCAATAACGAGGATGGTAATTACTGGTGCAGTCCCAATCTGAACGCCGTGAACCTGAGTGACTCAGCCGCCGCGTTTTATCACCACCGCTTCCCGGGTGCGACCGCCACCGCCAAGACCACCCCGACCACCAACACCCCGGCCGGATACCCCCTGCCCCACGGGAACTATGACCCCGCCGGCTCCCTACCGCAGAGCTCCAACTTTTTCTACGGGACCAATTACATGAAGATGGTCCCTCATAACCTGGACTGGTTCGGACCGTCCGGAGCCCACGATCCTACATCGTCTTTCGTGACACAACAGTACCCTGGAGCCTCTAGTCACCTCGCCGTACCCCACGGACATCCAGCCGGCACAGCCACTGACCAAAAACCCTCCCCTTTCTACCCCTGGATGAGATTTTCCGGTAAGTCCAAGCTTTTTATCGCTTTTTGACGGTAATCTGACTAATTGGTTTAAATGGTGATTTTATTTATGAATAGAAGGCTATTGTGTTAGAGCTTATATTGATGTACCTGAGTTAATTAAGCAAGTAAGCAAGCTTACGTAGCTGATAATTTAATTTTAAAATTTTAAAACAAAACAAACAATTAATTTGATCACAACCGTGCGACCCTGGGTCAAACGGCGTTTTTCTCGTATTAAAGATACTAATTTTCTTTATCATGAAAATTAATAGGCTCATTTTTGTTAAATTAAACATGTTGCCGCAATTATACGTCGCTTTTTAATGCAGAAGTTGCACTGTAAGGAAGGAGGAAGCGGTTAAGGCACCAGAGATTTTTTTTTTAAATTTTAATCTATATGCCATGCTTAGTTATAAAATACCTTTCTCAATTGTCAAGAATTATAATTTGATGATTGTTTTTAGACTGTTCCTGTTTTATTCGGGTTTAATAATTTCAAATATAATAAAGATAAATATCTCTAATTTAGCTTTAAAATGCGGTTTAACAGTATCTCTTATCAAAAGTTTACTTACACAAAGTTTATTATATACATTTTTTATTATTTAATCAATTTTTTATGCAAGAATTTTGTCTGAATGAAATTATAAAGATGTAAAAGCTCCGATTAAAACTGTGCGGTTAGGACGATTTTTTAATCAAAACGCAAAATTCCCTTTAATCCCCCATTTTCCAAAAATAAACAAAAATTATTCAATTTAGGTACTAAATAATATTCTTATTTTAAAATTAATATTTTTGATAACAAATAAATAAAATAAAGCATTTTAATCTTTTATATTAAACAACTTTTGTTCAAAATTTTGAATTGTATTGTTTTAAATATTCACTCATATCTAGGTGAGCCAGGTACACTACACTTTGTTTATGGTTTATATAAAGTTTGTTAATTCATTTCAACATTTAAACTTACTTAGAGGATTACTGTCATCTACATGTATCGTTTGTATAACTCAAAAATAAGTTGTAAGTTTTTTTAGGGTAGGATAATTAAAATCGGAAAAACAATTCATTGAGGTTATAACTGGTTATTAAAAAATTTTAGATAAAAGATAACTATTTTTTATCAAAACATCTCTCTCTACTTTAAATTAATTTAATATTTTTATATATTTTTATATATTAATAACAAATGAGTTTATAGGAACCTATACCCCGCGGTAAGACTTTGATTTGTATTTATTAAAATAAAAAAGATATTGATTTACCTTAATGGCATCAGGAAGGATGGCTAATATTCATCATTTCGCAGCTTGTTTATGAGCTATAAAAGCCGCCTTGGGTTTTTTTATTACCTGTTAAGTACCTAAAAGCTCTGGGTTGTGACTTTTTTAGCGTTTACGCTGAATTTAATAATTCAAATAAATTAAAATAAGCTTGAATACTCTTAAAGAACACTAAAACCATATAAATATTACCTTAGAAACTCAAGATTAGCAATTTATACGACGTTCTTTAAGAAAACTCCATTAGATTAAAATTTTGACTTTACTATCATGATAAAACGTATAAACTTATGAATTTATCATGACAGAGCTTAGAAAACCTTAACCATTGACTGTAGACCGTAAAGGAAAATAAGTAAAATTTTAAAATAAAGCTTACCTTTATCATGATAATTCTTTATTTTAACTTATTTGGGCGTTCTTGAGAATACCGTCTAAATCTGTATCTACTAAGGAAATGTTTTTTCGTTGGGCATTATGTTTCTAATTAATTATCAAGTTTTTTTCTTGAATTTAATATAATTATAAGTTTTCAAATAGTTAATAAAATAATATTTAAATGACGGGTTTCCTAAATAAATTAAATTTATTAACAATAAAACTAAATTTGCAAAGAGAGAGAGCGAGGGTGGCCAAAGGCTTAAAATTAAAACTCTTATGATTTTTTTTGTAACTTTTTTTTGTTATAACATATTTTATTTTTATATATTGCACGTAAATTGCTGTTGTATTGTAATGTGTGCAATAAATTTATCTGATTTAATCCAATTTTATTTCCAAAATCAGCGATTAATTTAATCTATAGTAATGAATAAAAAAATCCTTATTTTTTATAAAAATTTAATCGGCAAAAAGATGGTAGTTTTCATTTCTTCTACGTTGGGTTTTATAATCAATTATTAATTATAACAGAAAACAAAAGATTTAAGTTGAAAACCATCTAAATAACTATTTTTTGTTTTTCTAAAGTTTTGCAAGCTATTTGAGTGTGATGAGAAACAAAGAATTATCGATTTAAAAAATAACCCACGAAGAATTTCGCATTCACCTTTGCCGACTCAATTTTTTATGTTTCTTCTAGACTTTAACAAAGTTCAAATTACTCTTTGGCTACCTTGATTTTTTTTCACAGAATAATATAATACAAATATTTTTTGAGCAATAACTACAAATCAAATTGATGTCTTCGTTTTGTTTTGGAACCCATACTTTAAATATCATTCTTTAAAAAATTGTAAATTAATTATAAATACATTAAAGCTTCAACAGATTAGTAAAAATATTTATCACAAAACAACAAAAAATAAGTAAACAGTTAATGTCTATATTTTTTAAATTATATAAACATAAATATAAAATAAAAAATACCACCATCAAGAGTATAAAATGAAATAAGAATCATGAAATTTAATTTATTAATTTTATGTATTCTGGCCAGCATTGAATTTTATTATTTTAATAATTACTATATCATTAATTTGCAATTTATCACAATACTTTATTTCTTACGTTTGACAACATAAGTAAGAATATAACTGCAAGTTTATTAGCATTATTTTTCCAACTTTCTTAAGTTTTGTAGGGACTTTACTGTTTCAAATTAAGCATAGAGTGATAAAAATCTACTTTTATATTATTTTCATTTGATGAACGAGTTTTGTTTTTAAAAATAATTTAATTTTCTAACTGTTTTTGTTATTTATATCTTAAATACTAATTATTTAAAATATTTAAATTAAAAAAAATTATAAATTCCCGAGGTCTCAATTTCAGTTTTCCAAAAAAAATTATAAGATGATCAGTTTATGTTAATGTTTAGCTTTATATTTGCTTTCTATTACTATAGATTCCTTTATTTTCAGACAAAAATTTTATTTATTGTAACATAATGCTACTTATTTAAGAAACACTGAATCATTTTAGTTTCTTTTTTTTTTGAATCGAATTAAATTGATTTTGGAATTAATTTGGAACACTTTTTGTAATTTATTTGTAAATTTTGCTTTTATCTTTGTATGTTTTAACTTATCTTTCTTAAAACCTTTATGACTATATTTTATTTCGTCATTTTGATGAATAGGTTTTCTTTATCAAAAATAAACAAAAGAAATGAAATTTTGTGTCATTTTCGGATAATTAACATTTTTCTGAATTTTGTTTTTTTCTTTTTTTCAATTTGAACTTCTTAAATATTCCAATTAAATTATCAACAAATTTTGTGGAATAATCAAACCTAAAATGTAAAATGTGGAAAAAAGATGTAACTTTATATGAAACTAAAGTTATTTTAAATAATAAATTAAATCTACAAAATTGTTATATAAAATTTAAAATACAATACAAGAAAACAATTCGCTTTATTTTTTACTCAGTTTAATCTTTATTTTCATTGCTATATAATTTAAATTTTAAAACTGAAAATTTTCATGTCCCGCCAATGCGCAGAGAGGCCGTTCTTTGTTCATTGCGTTTCGTAGTATTTTACTTTCGTACTATATTTTTGGGACGGCGCACATATGTACGTTACATCGGTAGTCTTCGTTTAACGATGGTATAGGATCATAATGTTCATGATACAAAACGCTTTTTCCAACAATCATTTGATTTTAGTTTAATTAAACTTTCACAATTAATTATTTATAAAATAAATGTAGACCGGATTTAGTTTTACAAAATAAAGACAGATCGGATTTATTTTTAGTGAATTTTTTAGAAGAAAATTTTCAATTTTGATACTTACAATTTCGAAAATCTAATTTTAGGGTTAAATTTGATGAGGAGCGTCTTACTTTTATACTAGTTTATCGGATTTATTTCTGAATTTTTGTATAAACTTTTAATTAAAAGCTGCATTAATCACACAAAAATTATCACCAACATAATTTAACTCTTTTATTGCGCAAAATACGGTAATAATTTGCAGAATTTTATATTGTGCAGGGAGAAACTTGAATTATGTTAATAATAATTCTTGTGTGATTACTGCAGCTTTTATATTTTAATGCAAAATAAGTGCTGGCCTATTGGCTAAGTTTTGACTTCGACCATGTATGTATATTGTTTATTTTGGTCTTACCAAAATTTTGGCTTGTAAATAAAAAATACCAGTATAAAAATAGCTTTATTTGTTCTCCCGTTAGAATTTAGTCTTGCACATACCAACGATAGTTTTGTTTTTACCAACTTCTCTTATTTTTCTGATAAGAATATTTGGTAACTTAATCCTATCAAACAGTAAAAAATGATGCAGTTAGTCAATTTAGCTTTTCAAAATCTGTGCTGGGAAAATAACTAAGCCCCACTTAATTTTAATTCGATTTAAAATTTCTAAAACTACTGCAAAGTTAATTTAAACCCAATGAGAAAATTAATTTTTATTTTTAAATTCTATATCATCTGTTTACTACATATTTAAGTTTAATATTAAGAAAAATTTATAAAAATTATAATAATATTGGATGTCTTGTATTTAAAGAAATGTTTTATAAAAATCCGACTGGAGACGTAGTTACGTCTTTTTAAAATACTTCGTTTTTTTGTAACCGTGCTTCTACAAAACGCACATACTTTCTTAATCGATTTTGTATAAAAGCTGCTTGATACGTTGGACACATACGTTTATTGAATTATGAATCTTTAATATTAATTTTTAATTCTTATATTTAATATAAAAAAGTCTATATGCTCAATTTTTTGCTACTTTATTAAGCTGGATATTACATGGCTTAATTTGTTAAACATACTTTTGATTATTTATTGAAAATACGGCATGCAAAAATTGTAAAATTTAAATAAATAGGTAATATTTTAATTTTAAAACTTTTTCTGATTTTTGTGATATTATCAAAACAAACTGTTGTTGTCCTGCTGTGCTGTATATACTATCACATCGTTTCATCTATTTGTGGCGTCTAAAACAGTCTCGTGGTAGCAATACTGGGGCAGGTCTAATTACCATAACCGTCTAGTTACCGCCCTAAAATTAGGAGATACATAGTTTTGTTTTTATTGATTTTATTGGTTGTAAATCATTTAAATGATCAAAGTATCAGAATTTTTACTTAGATTGATTATAGATTTTGTTAATCTGAGTGACAATTTTAGTAATTTTTATGACCCGTTAATTTTTTTGTTATTTTGTTTGATTTATTGTTGTTCCAAATGTTTATTACATAAAATGCGCTCGGGGAGAGGGGGAAGAGTTGGAGAAGGTTAACCCCTTAAATTTGATGAAGAAAGATATAACGCCTGGAGTAGGGAAAGGGAGAAAGCGGTAACCCTTCACTCAATTTTGGAAAATTAAAAACAAAAGTTTTTAAAATGACTTTTCGTACCTATAACAACTGAAGTTTTAAGTTCGAAATGAGTGTTTTAAGCAAGAAAAACTTAACAATGCAATAAAAAGTGTATTTAGACCTAAATTTAACGTTTTAACCATATTTTCCCTTCAAAATTAAAGACAATATGGGTAAAATGCGTTCTTTGAATTTTAACCCCCCCCCCTACCCTGCCTCCAATTTCGGGTTTAACTTCCCTCTATACGAACCAACTTGCCGATATATGATTTATTCATTTTACCTGGGCTAATACCAATTAACACAAAACCTGTATTTGTAGTAAAAACCTATATTACAAACTGTTTAAAAATTTTAAAGAAAACATGTTTAATATTGAAATTAAATTATTTGTAATTAGTTTCTTATTAGCAACTACTATAAAAACCACATAAATATTCGAGTGAGAATCCAAAATTTCAGCGTTGTGAATTTAAAAATTAAATATATAAAACTTTGATTTGTCAGTTTAAAAAATTTTTCAAAATTATTTTAATCAAATATCATGTCAATTGTTGTTTTTCTATAATTTCTAGTGAAAATTGTAGTTTAAACAGCTCTTGGTTTTACAAATCATTGTTGTAAAATAGGATTGTCAATAGTATATTTACTTTGTATACTCTTGCACTATGGTTGCATAAGAATTATAATGTACTTTATTTAAAAAAAGGGTTTTAATTTATTTTACAAATGTTTATTACCAGCTATCAGTTGTTTTAAAGAAAAAGTGATTGCACTATTGTCTAAGAGGCTGAGGGGTGGCGCGCGTTGTAATATAGCAAGAAAATAGCTCTATGTTTTACCAGTAATTATCTTTTGGAAATAACTAAAGATTTTTTTGAATACTGAAACATAACACATAAAATATTGTTACTTATGTTATTTCTAGTTTATTTAATAATTTGAAATATAATATGCTTTACTTTTTTGCAATTGTGTTAAGATGTTTTAATTTAAAATGTCAACTTAAGCTTAATTTTTAAATATATTTGTTATAAATCTAAAATTAAAAATTGTTGAGCTTGATACCTAATTGGCAATTTTTTGATTTATTGAATTAAAACTTTAATGAAGCAAAATAGTCTATTTTTAGACGAAAAAATACGGAATTTAACTTAATTATAATTTAAAGATTTAAACTTCTAAAAATGTTAACAATAAATTTTTAAGTTGCAATTTAAACTTTGTCAAAAATTAATAAAATTATAAGTTTTATTATTATGAAAAAATTCAATTTTTGCTTTTCTTTTGCTAATATTTTCTTCGCAAGTCTAATATTATATATTACTCAAGGTCGCTTTAATAAATCTGTGTTTTAATAACCGGAAACTCCTGCCTATTACCACCATAATAATTCAACCCTAATGCTAATTCTTGTCGTTTTTGTGTGAATGTCACAGACATAAAGCATATTACTAGAAAATCAAAAAAGTTTTTAATCCCACATACTATCAGATGTATATAGTTTGAGCTAAAAATGTAATGTCGGTTTATTAAAAAAACATTCAGAATACTCTTTTTTGTCTTTAAAGTTTTTAAAATAAAAATTGGTGTGTGATAAAATTTATGAAATAACAATTTTGTTTATAATACTAATTTGTACGAAAGATGGCTTCCAATAAATACCAACCACGTTTTATAACGCATAATAAACTCAAAATCCTTGTTGAATTCAACTGAAATTTTTATTTTAATCAAAAAGCAAAAAAATGAATTATTTGTACAAAATACTAATAAAAGCAATGACCAAAATTTACACACATAATAATAAAATAATTAGTACGAAAAAATTACAGTATTTTGTTTATCTTCTCTCAGTTTTCTTTGTCGCTGAAATATATCCCTAGATTTTTTAAATTTAATAGTATGTTGATTAAAATGATGCACATTTTATTTTAAAACATGCTTAATGGTCACACCAACAAAAAAAAAAGAAAATTTTGGTGGGTATGATAATTAAAATTATTATAAGCAAAAATATTTAATTTTTGGCTTTTGAATTTAATTAAAAATATTTATAATCAATAAGATAAAATGCTAATACATGACAAATTTTTACTATTATTATCAATTAAAATATTTGAAAAAATATTCCTTATAAATAAGTGATAAAAATGCTGAGAAAAAAGACCTTACAGACAAAAAACCTTGCAATTGTAAACACTTTTAAAAATTGTCTTTTTATTTCAAAAACCGCACCGCGTTTTAATCAATTTAAATTTGGAAAAAGAACTGTAATATGTCCCAAATATTTAATTGTTGGTTTTTTATTATTATTTCTTTGATTGAAAATCAAAAAAATAAATAACATGCATTGTGTTAAATTATGCGTTAACAGACTCTTTTCACGTTATTTCATTTGATTAATGAAAACGAGTATTTTATTAAAATTCAGATTTTTTACTGTAATATATGACAAACCGTTTTTAAGCGTATATGTTTGAATAATGAATGCTTCGGGGAAATCCAGTACAACAAAAAACAACATAATTGGGTAAATTAATTAATGTCATTAAAGAATATTTGTTAAAGTTGCGTTTTAAATGCGGGGGTTTGAATTTCAGCTGGTCGGTTGATGGGTCACTGGATAGGTTTGGTTAACTAAGAATGAGTGGACGAAGACAAAAGAAACACTTTGTTGTTTTTCCAAGGAGGCGCTTCGGTTGGGAAGACGAGCGCGGGAGAGTTGGGGTTGTAAATCAGTTAGCGAGAGGGACCGAGGTTCGTTGCAGTCAGACCTTGCATCAACTCACCCGTCTCCCCGTCGCATTGAGCACACACCACGGTTGTACCCGATGTCACAGTCCAAAAACCGACTTCTAATCAAGCCATTCCGAAAAGAGGTCTAGAAAATGCGCAGATTGTGTAAGTAAAGTAGGAGGATGGGAAACAGGGTCATTTAGAGGCTGAAAGATGTGCATAGTAGGCGGTGGAGGAGCGGGAACTTATTACCGTCCATAAAACTGCCATCTCCGTCTTCAGCGGCGGCGGCTTTCTTCAGAGGTTGGGATCCGTGATAAATGGCAGAATCGATGCCGGTCCCCTTTCTATTTCCGGTCTTCCGCGGGCTTTATGACCATGATCCCCGCTCCTGACAGCCCTGATTACATAGCCATTTTTGAGCCCGAACACAACACTGCGCTTCAATTTAAAAAAAAAACACACACAGACACACACACCAACCGTCTCATCTTCTCCCTAATTTGGCCCCGCTGTTACTATGGGATTTTTAAAAGAGCAACCCGCGCAGACAAATTAGTATACCACCGAAGGTTTAGTTTCATTTCAACACAATACAATAAGGAGAGTATTTAAAAAAAACAAAATGACAGTTTCTGTAAGAATTTAACTATTGGGAAACTATATTTCTTACATTTAAACAAAATTTTCTGTACGTTTTTCAGCTGGAAATTAAGATTAATTTCAATAAGCTTTGAATCTTTTTTTTTTTGATTGTAAAACATCAAGAACATATTGTAAAGATTAAATTGGAAGGAGAAGCACCCAGCAAGTTCTAAAAATATCAAGAAATTTTTATGCTAATTAATGAATTTTTTTTGTACCAATCTGTTAATCTCTTTAAACAAAACAGAATAATTTAAAGCCTTTTTAAACTGCGCCATATTATATTTTTGCCGTTGCATGAACACGTTTCGTCAGTATAAAATGGTCATCTTCAGATTAAAAACACTTGAAATAAACAATAAGAATTTTTTAGCGAAAATACTAAATTCTGATAGACTTTTGTAGTTTGAAAGATGCATGGCTGCATTTTTAATGATAAGGCTGCGTAATAATAAAACTTTTGATTTTAATAATTTTTTTAACAAAGTTTACATGGCAGCTTAAAAGATAGTTTGTAATAATGTTTACAAGTTTAAATGTTTTTATTTTAATTTCAAAGTTCAAATCAATAATTTTGTGTTTCAAAATTTTTCTATTTGTTTAAATTTCATCACTGAAATACTGTATATTTTTGTTGATTGCGATAGTGTTCAACTAGAGAAGTCTCCAGTGATTTAAACTTTGTCGTTTCTTTTCCTTCACAAAAACCAATCTCATTGTCCAGAAAAAATGAATTTACAGTTGCAAATCCTTTATAAACTTGACATTTTGGCATTTTAAATTGTTAATTTTTTTTTCAATTTGTTGAAAATCTATCTTTTTTGGCGTCCATTTTTACAAAAAAAAATTATGTTTTGTGCAACATTACTATGTTTTCTTTTTTGAATTTGGCTTCGTTTTTTTGGAGGTCAACTTCTGTGAGAATATTAGTAAAAACGTTAAATATTGAATTATAATTTATTTAAAACTGATTTTTCGTTTCATAATTTTTCACGAATGCACCACTAAAATAGATTCCTTTAAATCATGGAATTAAAGGAGGAAAAAGTATGTTTTAAAAGCTTTCAGATAGATTTCTTGATTGTATTAAATACAAAACTTTTGCTAAATTTAGCAAAAATAAAAATTCAATAGTGTACATTAAAGATTTAGTGGCTAATATGAGACATGAGTGTATACAGTTTACATAAAGCTTTCAAACTTAGAAAATATTGTTTATTTATGAAATCTTACATAATTAATAATTTGCATTTGATTACGTTTAATTTGCATGAAAATGAACTGCGCACATCTGATTGGACGTTCAGGATAATGCGTAAGTAAGCGTAGTATTTTCTTGCACCGTTTACAAACCAAAAAATTATGGAGAGTCAACAGTTACAAACTCATTTTCCAGACCTGAAACACACTTAGGTCAGATCCAAGGATTGATGACTAATTTTTTGGCTTGATTTGCATCGTTTCTAAAAAAAGTAAGCTTGAATTGCACTTGTAGGGTTTATATTTTTTAAAAGTTAATTCCTCTACTTAAATTTTGTTAAAATTTTGGATTTTTGATGAAATTTTTCAAAAATTATGTTAAAATAATTCAGCGAATTTCATCGCTATCTCACTCACTTTGTATAATTATTTATTTTTTTATAATTGGCGCTGCTGGAAAAAGGTGTACAAGTAAAGGACAACTAAACTTTATGTTGGGCACTCTTAAATCGCTATGTGTTTTTTAGCTTTTAAAACCAGATCAAATTGACCATTTTACAACCGAGTGTGTTTCCTTAAAAACACAACTTCAAGAGTTTTTTAGGCTAACGTACGTGTTTTATCAGATATAAGGAGCCTCTTATCTTCAGTTTTTCAAAAAGACCTCGCTTTATTTTAGTAATGCTCTATTTCAGTCCCGCGGAAAGATCGCTACGAGTTTAATTTCAGTCCTGCTTTATTTGAGTCCGCCTAAAATGAGTCTTGGTAGGAAATGCATTAATAATTTGCTATTGTATTTCCAAAAATATATATTGCTCTAAAATATTATATTTAGAAGAAATATGCAATTTTGTACCAGAATTCTTTACCACATGGCACTGTCTAAAAAGTAGCAAAAGTTTTTGTCGATATAATGGCAGTTGGGGAATGCACCAACCAATCACAGCCGGCCAATTAAAGGAAAGTATTAAATTTGGGGGGGTTGTGGACCAGACAAATACAGCCAGTCAATTAAAACAAAGGATTAAACGCGCACTCAGGTAATTTTTCACCAGATCTTAATATAATTTTGGGATCGATTTTGCTTTTCGATTAGCATAATTTTAAGCAAATGATTTAAGCTGTCGTCAAGACGGTTTTTACCCAACATAGTTGTCAAACAAATAATCCAGGCCCTCTCTGAATTTTGCATAGTTTTGGCTGCATAAATCGGTATTGGACGGAACACCGCAATTATTCCGATCTTTTTGTTCGTTTTACCAAAATTAAAATTAAAAATTAATTTTAAATTTTTTTTTGTGGCAAATGTTTTAAAATTAACGTTTGTCTGCAAGCAACAAGAAAAAAAATTGAAAATCTGCGCAGTTTTAAGAGCTGAGTTTTTGAAGGCCTGCTAAAAACTTGAAAATGTTTTGTTGTTTTTTTTTCCAAAAAATAACGTATAGAAAGACGGTTCATGGCGTCCAGTATTCATTTTTTGCTTTTTTTGAAATAAAAAATTTTATTAAATATATAATTGAAATCCAAGACAAAAAGTTTACAACTGTATTTCCACCTTAAACTTTTGAAGTCATAAAAAATAGGGGTAGCTGTTTTTGCCCTTAAAACAACTGATTGGTGCACCTCAACATTAAGCTAAGCTTTTTATTTAAAAAAGAGCTAAGATTAGTCATTTTTTGAGTAAATACTTTTTGACGACAGGTTAACTTAGCTTTTTAAAATTATCTCTATAGACTTGCTTTGAATGGCTGACTGTGTTTGGTCCATCCCACGACTGCTATGATATGCGCACAAATACTGCTAATTTTAAGCAGAGCCCATTTACACGACACTTTCCCCAATAATGACAGAGTAGTTTTTTTGCCATTTTAATAGTAGTTCTGAAAGAATGGCACAAAATCGTTTTACTTCTTGTAGGAGTTGCACAATTTTCCTTATCATAGTATACAGTATTATATATCTTTGGATATTGGATAATATACGTACTTGCAGTCATCCTGCAAAATATAAATATACTGTACTTAATGAATAAATCAGCGATTTTCTCACCAAACTTTTTGTTTTCAGCTGTATGTTATTTTTGTTTTCTTAGTTTCTTTAAAGGTCGAAATAGGTATATAATAGGTGTGACCAAAAGTGGATAAAATGAATCATCGCTCAAAGTGAACCATCGCTCAGGTGCCCACTGTTACGCAGGTTAAAAAAAGTGTATACCTAGCGCACAAACGGACATGGATTACTCTTTTAACCAAAGCAATCTTTACAAAAATTTTTTCAAATATAAATCTAAGAAATAAAAATCTCGCTAAAACTAGAACGACAGCACGCTTTTGCTTTTTTGACAGAAAACGATGCAATAATAGAAAAACATTAAGCAACGTCGATGTACAAATTTTTCTATATTTAAAAAAAGTTAAATGTCCAAATTTTCACGCGTATCAAAAATTGGTGATGCACTTTGTTCAATTAAATAGATGCACTTGCATTTTTGTTGTCATCGTTGGCGGCAGAATAGGTAGATAATGGCAAGAGCATGAAAATCTGAAATTTAACCCTATCTGATTCTAATCGCTTTTTAAATGCAAACGCCGAAACGTGTCTCCTGGATCTCAGTTTTGAAAGTCGAACGTGAAAGCTGTGAAAACGCAAAGTTTGGTATTTAATAACGAAAAGCTTTTTTTTAATTTACGTTTCTGACTCACTTTTTGTCCAAACAATTAAAAAAGATTAAGTGATGATGTCGTTTTTTGTTGAGTTTAAAACGCATGTTTACCGTCAAAAATCAAAAAATAGTTAATTTATATGTGAATAAACAATAGTATGCCGTTAAAGAAAGAATTCCATTCTAATATACTATTTTAAAATATACCATTAAGATGACATTATTATATGTCATTAAATGTTGGCGTCGTTTTTACGCAAGAATCGCCCGTGTTTTTGCATATTACAAACCCTGTATTATGGACGCAGTTTGAGCTTATATTGCGTTTTATATCTTGATATTTAGGTGTTTTTTGGTTTATAAACCTAAATGATGATATTTTCTACATTTTGCCTTAGAAAGAAACATCTGGATTTCGCTAAGTTTCTTTTTCGAAACATATAGTAATAATAAGTGTGATAAAGTAGTAAATTGATCGTTATCTTGTGTATGGCTAAATAATTTTTTATTAACTAATTAAAGTTTTAAACCTTCTTAATTTACAAGCAAAATGATGTTATTAAATTTTTTAAAACATGATACAAAAAAGAATTTAGAAATTTAGGATTGAGAATACTGTACTAAGTTGACAAGTATCTCCAATCAACTTTTAAGCTTTTGGGTATTAAAGTTATTTCCTGTTTACATGGTTTTTGTTTAAAGTGACAAGTATTGCTATAAAAACTAGTCAATAAATTCAGATATAGCAATTTAAACGTTCAAAATCGCCCTTTTGTGGTAATCCTTTGGGGCCACAAATAGCTTAAATTGTTTTCTGGTCAAATAAAACCGTCGACAAGCTCTTGCAAATACCAATTGAGTAAAATTGTAGAGAAATAGTTTAATTTGCTCAGAAAGACTTTAAAATCAGCTACATCATGTTTAAAATCTCAATTTTTTAATAAAAAAATAAGCAAAAAAAATTAAAAATGCACAACACTAAAATAAACTAGGATAATTAAAACTAAGAATATCCGTGTTTTTCTTATAAAAATAAATTACAATTAAAAATAAACTCAAAAATTTTAAGTTGACGCTATTATTATCAAATATTTTACCTATTTAACATATAAAAAAATACCATCTGGCTTTAAAAAAAGCATAAAAAAAATAGCAATTAATTCAGAAAATGTATAAACTATTTTTCATGGGATAAAAAAATAAGTACGACGTCGTTTATTGTTAAAATTGCACAAATCTTTATCGTTGTGATTTGTTTTCTTCCGTATTATCATTTTCAATACCTTTAGGATTTACAAAAAAATAGATGCTCTCGCAAAAATGAGTTGTTATATATCTACAAAACAAGATGTACGATAGCAATATCAGTGTAGCGTAAAAACTTCAACTGAATTCTTATTCCACTTTTTTAGCGATCTACCGTATTTTATTAAACAGGCACGAAATTTATATTATTATTGACGTTTTTTAGCATTTGTGCTCTATAAAAACTTAGATTAAACTTAAATTTATGGCACCTTAAAATTTAGATTACATGTATATTTAAATAACATATATTTTTTTTAACTAAAAAACCCTAAGTAAAATCTGGGACACTGCTTATTATGCTGAACATATGGGATTAATTTGTGTGAACATGTGGCATTTTTTTAATTAAATTTAATTAAAGAGAATAATCTTAATAGATTGAATTCATTAATATAGATAGGATTTGATGATATTTTACTCAAAACTAGACACAATTCTAACCAACCAGTAAAAAACTAATGGGTGATTCTTCTTAAAGTATAATATTGGCAAAATAGACAATATTTTAAATTATCGTGAATGGTTGTCAGCTCTTTTAATGTTGAATAAATTAATATTTTTTTATTGATTTTTACAACTTATAATACCTTTTTTAGTCCTTAAAATCATATAAGCAAATAAAAATTACCTATACAAAAAATACCATCCGTTTTTGCTAAAATTTCTTTTCTTTAGGGAAAATTGACGGAAAATTTCTAACTTAAATAGCACTGTCACAAATCAAATTTCCATATCGCCCGAAACATGTTACTCTTTTAATACTTTTTTCAAAATTATTCTAATATTACACAAGTTAACTGCTTTTGAGAGCCATAAATTTAATCGTAATTTTTTACAGTGATTGTTTCTCATAAAACAATATCTTAAAAATTTTTAAAAATTTAATTTTCAGCACCGCGTTTTAAAAATACGCGTCGAAAATTTAAATTTCCCTGGACTAATTTATGTATTTATTTTTGGTTTGAGACTCAAAATTAATATTTACATTAATGTATAGATTTTCAACCTGGTAAATTTTTTTTAAAAAAATTGGCATATTTAACTGAAGCTGATTTAGTTAGTTGTCTGATTTTTTTGTTTAGCAAGTTGATTCCACGAGATTTCTGTGGTTTTGAAATAATAGGGTTTTTTTAAATTTTTTTGCACCAATTTCTTCAAAAATCAGGTTATTTTTTTAAATATAAATCATGTTAACATGGTTTAAAATTTACTTTATATTTTTTTGATATTGTTTAGTCCATGGTGAGTATTCAGCAATATATTTGAACATCATTTTTAAGATGGCAAAATATTTGTTTTTTTCTTTTCTTAAAGGTGCAAATATAATAATTCAGAATGGTTTAAAGTTAGAAAAGGTATCATCGACCAGTATGAAGAAGAAGCTTTACAAGATACTGTATGTCTAATGTTTTATCAGTGAAGTTGATTGATAAGCTCTTCTGCCTTAAAAACTTGTGCAGATAATCTTCTTTTCCTTTGAAATTGCCGCCTATCGTGTGAAATAACAAAATATGGTAGCAGTTGCGTAGCTAATATCGCAAAAAGCTTAGTCATCATAACATAACGTCTGAACATCATTTTCGGTTGTTGTTTTCTTTATTTAAAAAGAAATTTAGTAACTTCAGAAGTTTGTTTTATGTAAAAAAATAGGTATGTTATTTAACGTATTAATTTTTAACTTCTAATCTTGTGTTTAAAAATTAGTATTTAGTATCTTTCATAGCAGTTTGAGTTTGAACTCTTGTGGAGTCGTAGGTTTTTTGTAAAATAATAGGTTATTTTCTTGTATAGCGAATGTTGGTTGTAATATGTCTAAAAAGTTGATCGAAGTGTCTAAAAATCTTTCTAATTCCAAGAAAATTGTTGGCAAAAAATTGGACATACTAAGATATTTATATGTCAGAACAGAAAAAAACGTGTTTTAAACCCGCAAGAATTTCTGATACAAAATAACACTTTTAATTTAAAATCTAATAATACTTTTTTAATTGCTGATTAAACTTTAAAAAAAAGTTAATAAAAATGAACAGTCGTATAAACTGGATTAGCTAAAAAACTCTAATTGATTTCAAATAAAATAATAATTTAATCAAAGTCATTTATTATTTGGCTTTTTTGAGAATTATTTTTTAGTGTTATGTATCAGAAAAAATCTATGGGATTTAATTAACATATAAAACGATAAAATTATAAAGGGTTGAAAAATCTAAGTAAATTATTTTAAAAAAAATTATTTCGTGTTTTATTTACAGAAAAACATTTAATTTTTTTATTTATATTTTTTTCAACATTATTATCTCCGAACTATCACGTCCATTTATATACATAAATAACCTCAAATTTCGAATAAATTTGGCGGTATTTAGCAGATTGCTCAATGTGTTCGATGGATTAGGAGCTGCAAAATTTTTTTTAATATCTTAAAAAAGCTTTAAAATTTTCCTTAAAATCAAAAGCTTTTTTAGTCTTATTGATTTTTCCTTGTCATTCGTTGGCTGAAAGCAATTTTTGTCGGGATTTTGTTCTGAATTTTTTAACATCGCAAACAACGTGTTCAAAAAAATGAAAATTCGCGACAAATGTGTTGTAAATTAGAATCTATTTTCTTAGCTTGGTTTTTAACTTTTAATTTTTAGAATTAATTTTGCCAATGATATTTAATTTATTTTGATATTAACATGATGCTTCAGATAACATTTTAAAAAGTTAAAATATGTGTTAGATCTTGGACATATTATTAATATAATATAAAAACCTACATTAAAATTTTCATTTATTTTGAAAAAGGCACTGATCGAATAGTTTCAAAAACTTCACGACATTACCGTTTATATTAATTCATAAACACAATTTTGATAAAGTTTAAAATTCCAGATGTAAATACAATACGTTTCGAAACTGCTTCAAATTATTATTTTCGATTTCCAAATGTCAAAGAAACATAAATGTCCTTTTGGACAAACATAAAGGAATGACCCTTTTTTTTAAATTAGACCAAATGAATAGACTCCTACGTAATAAGTTAATTTTTAGCTGTTTAATTTTACCCAGACTCCTTTTCATATGCGTTTGTTGTAACAGTTTTTGACATGTTGTGTTTAACTCTGTTTAACACGCCAACAGTTTGAAGGTAATACACAGTTTCCAGTGCCTTTCATCTTTTGCCGCATCCAATTTCACAGTTTAAAGTTTGCCAAACATTATCGAAGGGAACAACTAAAAAAATCGTCCGTTCACATTTCTACTTCATAAATGATACAGAACAGCCAAAAAATTGTATTAATTGTAAAAAAGTTTTTTATAACCGTCTGTAAAACTTGGATTCAAATCAATAAATAATTTCAGCAAACTCCTGCGAATCTGCATGTTTATATCGTTAAAAAATACTATAATCCTTTTAAAATTTGAGTGAAATCAATAGGTATACATCTTTTTTATCACCGGTTATCCAATATTTCCTTAAAGCGTGTGTTTTATTTCGCGATGATGTAGCTACTCAAAGTATGGACGAAAAAGCTAAATTTCGTAGTTTGTGTCGGTAAAAATGTAATGATATGAACAAAAAATCACCGACCACAAACCGACCAAGGAAAAATGACTAAATTTAGCTTTGCTCTTCAAACCTTTTAGAGAAGTCACACCCCCGCGAAGGAAACACACGCTATAGAGGAATAGTGGATGTTTTCTGCATTGCTGAAGGATTTTGACCATTTTGAAAAAACTAAGGGGCAGTCTTATTCCGAATTTCTTGGCCATTTACCATGGGTAATCAAAAATAGCTGGATTCGACCCTCTAGGAATCGAACCCAGCTTTAAAAAACTTAAAATCCGTTTATCTAACCTGTGCAAAAACAACTTAACTTTTGTACCATACATATTCACTTCAACTACTTAATCTTTGACAGTTCAACTTAATAAACAGTTACAATAATTTTAACAAAAGCACAACCATTTTCATTTAAAAAAATCAAGTAATTTGTTTAAATATATTAACTTATTTTTATTCTTATAGGTTTTATAAATATAGAATAATTGATTTATTTGTTTAATTTCAATTGTTTTTTTTTAACAATCAAATCTTTTTTATTTGGCTGATATTGATTTAGTTCAAGATATTTTTAGTTGATATGTAAAACGAACGTCAATTTTAAAAGAAGGGGTCGTATAAGAATAGCTGAAGTATTAAATGTTTATGAAAACAGGTTCTGATTCAATGTTTTTTTTAAACACATGTTGATCGCTAAGTATTGATAAAAGTGCCAGTAATTACTATTCAAATTTAGGGATACAAATTGTTTTAATTAGAATTATAAAATACTTATAATTACTTGATTTTGAAATTACATATTAAAAAAAAAACAAAACAGTTTGTCTATTTGAATTATGAGAAAGAGAACAATAAACAAAACAAGTTACAACAAAGTGGTTTTCTTAAATAATAATATTACCAAAAATATATAATATTATAATAATAAAACAAAACGTGTGACTTCATAATGTGGCGCAGATACATTTATTGCCCAAGGGCAGTATAATGGAACAGTTTTTTTTAGGAAATTGGTTTTTTAGGGGGTCTACTTAGGACACGTAATAATTGAAACTATTAAGAGCCCTTATTAGGATACGCCCCAATTAGGAACATATGGCATTAATTAGGGCATTGAGAGGTCCTAACCGCAATATTACTTGCATATTTTTTTAAACTTATAATATAAATAAACATAATAACTTAAATATAATCTAAAAATTGCGTAAAGAATAATCTATTTGAATATTTTTTATTCAAAAAAAATTATTGAGTGGAATTTAATTTCATTATTTTTTAAAACTAAAATCAAATTATCAATACAGGTTCCTGTTTTTTATTACGAAAGTAAAGAAAGTTTATACGTATTAAGATGATCACTTTAGTGTGTTTTTTCATCTACTTCCTTATTGTACAAAGTTTAATTACTGAATTAATATAATAAAAATTTATTAGCAATTTACAGTAGTGGTTAAGGTTGTAAAATCATATACCGCTCGGCACAAATGATATAAGATAATTAATTACACGATAATTATAATAGTGTATAGCTAACATTAAACTCTATAGTTTAATAGAAATTTCGTACAAATCAGTCGTACTGTTAGCAAAATATACTCACCAGAAATTTTTTTCCAGGCTCAATCATTTTTGGCAGACTTTTGTATTTTATAATGTTTCATATGTAATAAGTATTGCCAGAAAAACTTTTTTGTTTTTGATAAATTGAAAAAACTTTAATAATATATGTATATTTATATATTCTTATACTTCTTTAATAAAAAAAATAGTTAAAAATACGTATATTTTTACCATAAAAAACCTTTTTTGGGTTTCTTAATTTAACACACCTGTTTTAACATACGGCTAAACTGTTTTTGATGATTTCGTGCACATATATATCGTGGTAGCATTTGTGATTTATTTGTTATATATTTATTTTCCAAATATTTGTAAAATTATCATGTCCAATTTTAAAACTTTTTTTAAACCAATTTTTTGTAAAAATCCGTTTTTGATATTACATTACAACCGGTGAGCACAAATCCGTTAAAATTTCAACATGAACCTGCAATATCATATAAAAAAACCTGGGGTCGCATTCTTACGCGCGGTTAAAAGTTATCCCGGGATAACGTTTTTTTACGCGCTTAAGGTCTCTCCGGACAGTTTTTACTTCACAGCGTTCAATAAAAAAACCAGTTGAAATACAGAACAAAAATTATTTTTTGCTTACATAAAATGTATTTTATTATTTATTGTAATTATAGAGCATTATAATATTTTAAAATATCCCAACGACGAAAAATAGGAATAAACGTCAAAAAGTAGGAAACAAATGCGGTTTAAATATTTACAAATATTTTTTTTTTGTTTTGATTCATTGAAAAAATTATAATAAATCTAAAATAAATATTAATATTAAATAAAAAATGTGACAGTATGAAAGAGTGAGAATCGATCCCTTGACCTCAAAACTTTTAACAGTCGGAGACGGGTTCTCCCGACTGCGTCACACGAGCCTTTAATGATCTAAAAGAGGTTTATAAACCCAAGGCCTTTATTAAATCGAAAATATGCACACACAACAAATAAACAGCAGCAGAGCTATTAAGGCATTTTAAAACTCATATATTTCAATAAAAACATACTACATAATTGGAACTTTAAATTTCACAAAATTAAATTAAATCCGTACGTTTTGCCGAAATTTTGAAGAAATTAACCCCCATTTTTTACGAAAAATCATATACTAAACCATAAATACAAAAATATTTCCATTACTTTTTTTGTACGTAAAAAAGGGTAACAGTTCCTCTTTATTGGGAGTATTATTTTAATAAATACTGAGCAGTGACTAAAAAAAATTCGTTGCAATTTGACTTTTAATATCAATTATTTCAACTACCGCGAATAATATAATGAATGTGCACTTTATAATCGTGGTATTTCTGCCTTTTTAACACCCATATTAATTTTTTATGGGAACATTTCTGTATTTCGCGAGATCTCGTATGCTAAAAATCGCGATATTCCGTACTTAAGAAAACTGTCCGGAGAGACCTTAAGGATGCGAGTGAAAAATCAATTTTATCCGCAGGTTAAAGTTGGGATAAATTTTTTCTATTGTTTTAAGAATAATAATTTTTCTAATTCAAGACGTAGATAAATATTTTCTCCCGTAGGATTAATATAAACAAAATAAAATACGCGCATTGTTATAATTTTTCATTTTGCGGGAGGTGGCGCAAGAAAAAAAAGGAAAAAAAATCATTGCATTTATTTTCACTCCCATATGTCTTATTAATTTACAATATATATTAATTTTTTTAATATTCATTGGAATGGATTTATCAGGGTAAATATAAGTGTTTCTTCAGAATGCGACCCCTGTGCAATCTTAAAAAACTTAATAAAATTATATAAAAATTATAGTAGAAATTTTCATTTTATGTAATCATCCTTTTAAATTTTTAAAATTTAAGTGCTTGTAATTAAAATTAGTTCTTTTCAGGACTGTTTTTGCTTAAAATTAGGTTTTGATGAAAAAAAGTGAAAACATTTTCGAGAAAAGCCAGAATTTTTTTAGGTTTTTTGGTTTTAGAACTTTTATTGAACTAACAATTTTTTTAATGTAAAAAACATTTTAACCCTTCCTTACATAAGAAAAAGCCATATCCACATTCCTATATATAAACTATATAAAATGTATAAATCTATAAATGCATAAATCTATACCCAAACCTGTTTATTTAAAATTTAAATAGGTAATTATTTAAGATGTGTAAGTTTTATTTTTTATAATTTTATTACAATTAAAGATAATTTTCAAGTGCTCTAAATTCTAATAAATTTGTAAAAAGCTCGACCAAGCAATTTATGTTTAATTTTGGATCTAAATACATTAATTTTCGTAAATGTTAGAGTACGTTAGTTTTACAGTATATCTAGTTTCTATTGCTGCTAATTTATCAGTCTTTTTAAAAAAATTATAAAAAACGCTTTTTATCCATGATTGATACGAAACTTGCCGTCACGTTAGGTTTTTGCATCTTGTAATTAATTAATTCTGAAATGTTGCTATGTCATTTCTATTTGTTACAATAGCTATTAATGTCGCTCAAGTAAAATAATGGTAAAATATCTCTAACAGAATTCCAGTTGTTATTTTAAATATTTCATTTAAGGCAATTAAACTTTTTACAAAATAAAATATGAGAAGTTTATTCTATTAGATTTTTTTCGCCAAGGCTATTATTGTTTTTTTCCTTAATGTATAAACTCTAGATGTAGATGTTTTAAATCACGGCTATTAATACAAAATTTTAATACAAATAAAAAAACATATTTTAATCCTCATATTTTAAAACTATATTTTAACAGTGTCGCCACATTAACCATCTGGGAACCAGTAAAAAAACAAGAAAATGAGAAAATTAATTGATTTTATAATCGTTAAACAGTAAATCTTCAAAATATTCAGAGTTTTCAATAAGCATTACCAAAGCGTGGAAAAGCGTTTTGTGATATCAAAGGCTAACAGTATATTGATTTATTATAATAATTAAAAAAAATTAATAAGCTATTTTTAGTGTTACCGAGTTTCAAAGTTTTTTTATACTTTTAAAGATGGATTGAGCTTTTTCATAAGTTGATTTGACTTATTAGTTTAAATTAAATTGTGAAAATACTCTAGCAAGATAAAATAAATCTTGAAATTGAAATGTAATTTTTTAACAATAAAGGACACACATAAAATTTTTATTTTTTTATTTTTTTCAGAATAATTTAATTTTAAAAAAAATAATCAACATTTTTATATTTTGATAATAATATTGTCATTTTCTGGAAGCATTTAAGTTTAATATTGGTGTTTAGATTATACCCATTTTATCAGCACAAAACTTTTTTTAACATAAACAGCATCAAATACATGCTTGAAATAGCTCGCTCATGTAAGTAAAAGTGAGATAAGTTTTCAGCAAATCACCAAAAAAAAGAAAATGTATTCTTGCAAGGATGTTCAAGCTTCAAAAAACCACACAATTTTTTAATTGACTGTAAGAATACCTGAAATTTTTAAAAAAAGAAGTGCAGAGGCAAAGTTTTGAAAAATTTTACATAGCTGTCAAAGTTGATGTAGTCGCACTTTATCGATACTTATATGTCCAATATGAAAAAATAATCTTTTACACCACAAACTGTCAAAAGTATCTGTGCTAAGTTCACTTGAAGATGGTTTGTTTATACGCGGCTATGTAATTTGGCGGCACTCGTCTGTCCTAACTGATGGATTTACATTCTCGGATTTTTCCCCGCTGATTGGTAAACGCGGGCATCTTATCCGCCAATAAGCAAACTATATTTTTCATGGTACTCTAACTTCTTAAATTTTTCTTTGACATAATAATTTTAATACAATTTTATTACTAGAGAATCTTATAGTAGTAGATATACTTTTTACCTAATAGTAAAATTTCACTTTCGTAAAAAATTTGCATTTACGTTAAAAATTAGGTAATTTAATAAATAATTATTAAAATACAGTTTTTTGTTTTTAACCCGCTTTAGTGAAAAATTTTGAATTTTTTTTGTTGTTAAATAGTCAATTCAATACTGCATATGTCGCGGTCAGCTAGATTTTTTTGCCTATACAAACATGAAAATATTTAATATACACGTATATACGTTCATTTAATATTTTTATAGTTATTTATTTTTTTTAGTATTTAAACATTTCAGATTTCTAAATTATTTCTTGACAAAACATTTTTCAAACTATGGTAAATCACATTTTTTCACTAATATCTTGGCAATTATAGTTTGTATGATACATAATAAAAAAGTGTAAACCAGTATACCTTGGTTTACAAAAAGGGTTGAGGTTTTAGTGATGCATTGATTGATATAAGTTTTATATAGTTAATTATTTTTGTAAGATATGCACATTTGAAAGTTTTTCTAATGCGCATTACTTTTGGACACACTGTAGCTTGATTTTTGCGGATCTCGGAGATGAAACTTTATTCTAGCGAATAAACACAGTATAATATAATTTTTATTATACGACAACGCGAATCGATCATAGTTGCAAAACATATATAGAAAAAAGTTTTCTATAACATGCTTTATTTTTAAGCCTTATTTATAACTATTATGAAAAAACTATTTGAACATTTTTTAGGACAAAACATCGGCCGAAATTTTTTAATTAAATTATTTTTGAAATTAACTATTTTGTTAAAAAAACAAAATTTATGGCATTATATCTACTTTTTGTATCTTTATGTTTTGTATAACCTAGTTCTGGATCTATAGTAAAATTAAAAACAAATTTAAAGTATTTTTTTGAGTTTTGACAAGTATATTTATTTCATTTCTGTTATAATAAAAAAATCGGTTTAATAAAAGTTAAGATAAATAGTTAGAAACTGCTGAAGGTTATCTTAGAGTTTGAAGGTATCAGCAAGTTTTTGACATATACTGAAATACTTCCTAAATTAATTGTTGTTTTTCTTCGCATCAGTTGGTCAAGCAACAAACGAAATTTACTCGAAAATTAAAGGTGTTGTTAAAGTAAAAAATAGCTTTATAAAATTGGAAATTTTTTACCTTAAGTTTTTTTAATAGTTCCCTTTAATAGATTTAATTGACTATTGTGACTCCGCCATAACTAAATAACTCAATTTACACTGAATTTGCAATACGTACAACTAAATTTACAAACAGTGTCAAATTATGAATTTTTGAAAAATAATTTAATTTACAATGAGTTAATATAACCAAACTAATTTATTCAATTATATACATAAAACGTAAAACTAACAAAATCTAAATTAAATTACCAATTAGTACGTCAAATATTTATAGAGGTGGTAGTATCAAAAATATATAATATACCGAAAAATGTGCAACTCCTATATAAAAAAAGTACAGAAAAGGTGGCCTTTATAATGAGCCTCTCCATTTAAATGACACTCTCCACTATAATGGCATAGTAGCCATTTTAATTCGGCGAGTTAAAATAGAGAGGAAGCTATTATAATATAATAGCCATTTATTGACTTAATTTCACTTCATATATACTCACAAGTCTAATACTGTCCGGGCCGCACGAGTTTCTGCGTGTGGGACAGTATTAAACCAACACGGGGAAACTCGTGCGGCCCGGACAGTATTAGACTTGTGAGTATATATGAAGTGAAATTAAGTCAATAAATGGCTATTATAATAGCTTCCTCTCTATTTTAACTCGCCCAATTAAAATGGCTACTATGCCATTATAGTGGAGAGTGTCATTTAAATGGAGAGGCTCATTATAAAGGCCACCTTTTCTGTATTTTTTTATATAGGAGTTGCACATTTTTCGGTATATTATATATTTTTGGTAGTATTAAATCAAGTACTCCATACTAATGATGATTCCACCCTCCAATATACTTCTGAGCTCCAGATATCCGACTATTACATGTGTGATTTCAAGCCTATATAAGCTTAACGCTTATATAAGCCTATAAGTTAAGATATCCGCATTTTTAGGATTAAGCTTACATTTTAATAAATTTTGAAAAAAAAACTTTTACAAAAAAACTTTACCGGGTCGCTGGTTCAAGCCCAGCCGTAAGCCCCAATTTTTTAATTTAATTAGAAAAATTGGTTTTGAAGCAGAGTCTACAGTAATATTTGCTAATAATACATTTAAAAAACTTTACATAAAATAATATAATCTATGAAGTTACTTTTAAATTATTTATTAAATTTATAAGAAAATAGGAAGTAGCTTTGCTTTTCGGTGCTAAAAAGCTACTTTTGACTACAATGACTACTCTTTGTTTTTATAAAACCGTAAGTGAGTATATTTGGTTGTGTTCATGTATTGCACCATAATTGTATAAAACTAGGCCATATAAAAACAACCGATGGTTTTAAACTGCTATAGTTTTAGGCGTATTAAAATTCGGTATTCAAATTGTGCAATGTCGTTTTATAGTTGAGAATGATCACTTAATTATCCGTTTTTATCCCGAGTCAGCTGTATTTTGTTTGTAATACTATTGTGACAATTTGTTTTATTTCCACGCATTTGTCTTTGCTACCTGAATGTCCACTGATTCGCGCCGCTGTTTGTCTAAACGGTATTGCTTACGTTGAGCATTCTTAGCTTTTAACGGCTCAGTAAAAAAATGAAACATACACTAGGTGTGAATAAAGCGCAGCAATTAATTATCCGTAATTTATGATTATTTTGACCGCATAGCAGTTGGCCTTTTGAGCAGTAGGGAATGCCGATGAACAAGGACAGGCGGAGAAGGGAATTTGGGATTGTAAATTTTAAGAACGGTAGTTGCCTTCAAATATTCACTCCCGTCTTAGATTCCCATTAGTAAAATCGAAGCATGTGTATAGAGTTTTAGGGATCATGGGAGCATCTGTCCAGTATTTGTCCCACCTGATTTTTTTATGGAAAATTAAACGACGTTCATTGCAACTCAATATTTTATAAAAACTTTTTTAGAAATTAAAATATGTAAAAAAACAAAAATAGACCTTCACCGACAATTAAAAAGGGTGGAAAAAGATTGTTATCAATTTAATGTAGAAATTAACCTATTTGTACTGATATTACTTTGTAGTTTTATCAATGCTTGCAATAAATATCATAAAATAACTTATTGTTTTGATTTTTATAAATATGTTTACAAATATAATTTTTTTATTGAAATATATTTCTTTTAAACATCTGTTCCAATTTTAAATGGGCTAATATTTCATTTAAAACTCGATTTCAGCAGGCAATTAAGATGAAATGTTGCATTAATTTTTTTATTTTGAAGCGTTGTTTTATATTTTAAAGTTTTAAAAACAAGAAAGCAGTCTATATATGATATGAGATATGCACATAATAGTAAAAATTATCTGTTATTTTCCACTATTTAATTCAAAAGATATTACAAATTTAGAAACTAATTTTACACTTTTTTAAACGGCTCTTAAAAAACGTAAAACAGCTGTATAATTTTTTAATATCAATATAAAAAAACCTTTAATTAAACCGTCAACACTAAAAAATCTGGCACTAAATAAATTACCGTAGTGCTTATTGGTGCAAAAGACGTTGTTTATTTTTCTTTTCTTTTCGCCTGAATGGAGACGGTAATAATGCCGAAATGAAAATAAATAAAGGGTGTGGCATCATGTGTTTTAAAAGCAAAATAATTTGATAACCATAATTTCTTTTTACGTATTTCTAAACAAATTATATTGCTTATTACTAAAAATTGTTCCTTGTTCAGCAAATTATGAAAAAACAAACAAATCCTGGGTTTTTAACTTAGGATTTGAAGTCGGATTCTCTAAAAACCAATTTATATTATCGCGAGCACCAAAAATCTTTATTTTAAAAATTTTAACTTAAATTTCAAAAATGTTTAATGTTTGTAATATAAAAATTTACCTTTAGTTTATGTTTTGCATTTATTAAAAATAACCCACCAAAAAAACACCTAGCATTACTGTTCTAAAAACTTTTTATCTACGGCTCAGTAATAAAAAACAAGCAAATATTGGGAATCTAAATATTAAACTACACTGGTTATGCAAAGGTGAATTTTAATCGATGATTGCATATTTATTTTTTATTTATTTTTTTTTAATTTTATATTGAAATTTAGAAATTAAGTAATAATTTTTTTCAAATTATATATACTTTTTAAGTTTAGGGCTTATTTAAGAGTCCAAAAATTAAGTAAAAATGAACCATAATTTAAAATTTTTTTTCATTGGGTTTTTTACTGTATTTTTGAAATTTTACACAATAGTAAGCGGCTGTAGGTTCTCATCTCGGTATACAGCATATATGTGTCAAATATCGTACAATAACCTGCTTTTAAAGCTAAATCTAAAAGCTAATCCGGTTTTTTGGCTCAAAACTTATGCAATAAAAACTTGTGTTCCATGAAGTGATGTAGAAATTAATAGGGCACTATATTATTTATACAATAGGTATAATTTGTTTTTCAAAAATATTCAATAATATTTTTGTAATTTTCTTTTACAAAAATATTATTTTCTATCCATTTTTATTTATTAACAAAAGAGTAAACCAGTTTATGAATTATATGTTATATTTTTGCTTTACTTGTTTTTTTTACGTAAAAAAATTTTAAAATACTTATTTAAGCTTTAATTCAGAAATGATTGATATAATTTTACAAATGTTAATAGTTTCGATATTAAAATCAAAAAAATTTAAAGAAAATTAGGAGAATTTTTAACTAGTAAAAATTTTAAAAAAAAACATAAAAACCTTATAAGATATCCTAAATATAGGTATATATATTACGATCTCAGTATTTTGATCGATGTGGTTTTTTTTAATATAGGTTGACTATGATACAATACAGAAGAATTTTTGTAAAAAAACAGGGAAAATAATCTTATTCGAAATCGGGATGTGATGTGGTGGTTTAGTTAATAAGACAGTTTGTTTCTTTCGAATAATACAATAAATAACGTTGAAAAATACGCTGGAGTGAGGAATAATTTAGCATGAGGATGTATAGTTGGGTGGTGGATGGGACAGTTCGTAAAGTGTAAGCTGTCTGGTAGTGACAGAGCGGTTGAGTAATAGACAAGGGAAGAGGATGGAGAAGGTTGGCCAGGTGATTAGTCTCGCTGTATACTTGTTGAAGGCCTGTCTGTCAGGGGCTGGGGTGGCATCTGTCAACGGGCCCGCCGCTCGCGGGAATCGTCGGATCGGGAGGGGGGAGGGAATGGTCCGGATAGTGGCGGGAGAGGGCCGACCATAAATCTTCCGGTCCCTTTGAGCCGGGCCGCTTGTTTATATTCCGGGGGCAAAAATTCAAATTCTCCCCCCCCCCTCCTGACTCTCGAGCGGAGAAATATTACCGCATTTAACTAGGGATTCTCCCGGCCCCCGCCTCTCTCTCTCTCCCCTCGTACACGAGGATGCGGGCCGGCGAGAAATTTGTTACCGGGCGGACTTCAAAGGGAACCGCCGCGCGCCCCCGAATCGGGGGACGACCCCCCGATTCGGATCCCCTCCCACTTTTCTCCTTGGTGCTAACGATTAAGCAATCCACCCGCTTATTCACTTCCCAAGTAAACTACGGCCACTATACACTTTAAAACTACTTTTGGAATTCTGTTTTAAAACGCCAATTTAAGACAAAAGACAGCACCTTTAAAGTTATACGCGGACTCTTCAATATGAAGTCAGAAATTACACGATACCATTAACACTTTTGCGGAAGGACATTAAACTTTTCTTTCAAAACATTGCTGGAAACTTTAACTAAATTTTTTTAATAAGTTTAACAATAGTTAAATGCTTTACGAATTTATTACCGTTTTTCTTTATTTTTTTCAAAATTTCTATGATTTATTGGGGTATAATGCTTTAATCACAAGCGTTGTATATTTTTTGTTCAATGCTTTCAACCCTGTTCTTGTGAAAAATATGTATTTACAAACCTATAGGTTTAATACCTTATAATTTTTAAATTTAAAAATTTAAACCTATTTTTGGGCTTTTAAATCTTTAGAAAAGTGTAGCCTGTTATAAAATGCTGCGTTTCCTAAATATAGAATTTTTGAACACAAAAAATTGAAATATGCTAGTAATGGAGATGGATCAGTTTAAAATATTTTTTTGAAAAACCAGTTTTTTTTATTATGCATAAAAAATAAAAGTTCTTTATCATAAAGTCATGTCAATTTTTTAAATGTGAAAAGTCATATACTTGACTAGATTTTAAAAAAAAAATAAGGAGAAATAAGTAAATTGCGTATTTATTTTTTTTGACGAAAACTATGACCATTAACAGTGATTGCAAAGAAATTTTTAAATAAATGGCACAAGAAAAAATAAGGTTAAAGATAACATACAAAACTAAACTAAAGAAAACAAAAATTAAGTAATTAAATAGACTGTATAATCAAACAATATACATGTAATTTTATTAGTTTTTATGATTTGCTTCATTGATCATATAAAAAAATAAAACAAAACGTAAGAGCATTACACTAAAGCTCAATGATTTGGCAACTTTAGTGCAATGATCATATTTACAACAAAAAATAATGGATAAATTAAAACTAGAGGACCTTGATAATTTGTAGTAGTGAATCAAATATTTAACAAAATCAAAAGTTTTAGCGAAAACGGTTTAAAATAAAAGATTAAAATTCCCTATTTTTATTTATCAAATCAATCAATTTGTAACAGAAATTTTTAGTTTTTAACAGCTATTTAAATTTTGATAAAAATTCTTTCTAGAATATCTCCTCATAAAATATTAATCCCGATTAATACGCCGTCATTTCGTTTCACACGTTATAGCTCTTCTCTTTATATATATATATTTTTTCCATCTTTTAACCATTTTTAATAGCTAACTAAAATTTAAATAATGATAAAGAATCTCTCATGAAATATCTCAGTATATACGGATAATACCCAGTCCTTTCGTTTCTCCGTCTTTTTATTTTCTATTTCTAAACTTATAATAAATATACAATCATTTTCAACTGATTGCAAATATCATCATTTTCATCATCATCATTTATTCCAGCAAACAACATACAAAACTCTACACAATACATTGCATTACCAAGGCGAACCAATCACGTTTGCCCGATTACGATCACATGGTTTACTAGAAATGGTCCTAAGGCTTATGATAAATAAGCTCTAAAAAGGACCATTCTTTATACGGTTTTTAAAAATATTTAATGAAGAAGCGGTTATTTGATTTTCTGAGAGGGAATTTCAATGTGAAACAACTCTGTTGCAAAAAAAGAATTTTGGCAGTTTATTTGTGATTTCTGAACTTTAAGCTTTAGGGAATGCCCTCTAGTAGGGTTTTGATTAAAGTAGAAAAAATCATTTGGATAAATATTTGTTTTTAAATGAAGTATCTTGTGAAAAGATCACTAATATTCCATAGATCACTTAGCTTTTGAAGCTTTAGAAATTTTAGTTGTTCTTCATATGAAACGTAACTTAACTGACATCTCTTGTAGAATCTTCGTGTGAAATTACGTTGAACACGCTCAATAAGTTTGACGTCTTTAATCAAGTATGGACTCCAAACAACACTAGCGTATTCAACAATTGGACGAACAAATGATGTGTATGCTTTTAAAAAGTTTTGTATCGAGTTGGAACAAAATGTTCTGAATATTAAAGAAACAATTTTTGAAGCTTTTTTTGCTACGATTTCACAATGCTGAGAAAATTTTAAATCTTCAGAAATGTAAACTCCTAGATCTTTAGATAATTTCTTTTTAAGTAAAATTTTGTTTTGTAACTTATAATCAAACGGATTTTTTTGTCTTTTGATTCCGATATTCAGAACTTCGCACTTATTGTCAGCCAACTGGAATTGCCACTGTTTTGACCAGACCCATATTCTATTTAAGTCATCCTGAAGCAATCCTCTTTTTCTTCCCCATTTTCCTTCTGAATAATCCATATAAACCTTGGCATCGTCGGCGAAGAGCTTTATCTTAGAGTGTTTTACACAATCAACGATGTCGTTTATGTAAATCAAAAACAAAAAAGGTCCCAAAACGGATCCTTGAGGAACTGAGCTTTTGACGCAATAAGAAGCTGATTCTTGATTATTTAACAGTACCTTAAGGTCTCTACCGACTAAGAAACACTCAATCCAACGGAGAAACCTTCCAGTTACCCCAAACTTTTCTAATTTGTATAAGAGTTTCTGGTGTGAAACCGTGTCAAACGCCTTTGCAAAATCCAAATAAACTACATCTATATGTTTTTTATTTTTAAGCGATAAAGTCCATTCGTTTAACGTTTCAAGCAACTGAGTTATAGTTGAGCTGTTAGCCTTAAAGCCATGTTGGCACCTTGACAAAACATTTAAAAAAAAGGCAGAGAGTTCATCCATAACTAGTCGCTCCATAGTTTTACAAGCAAAACTTGTTAGTGATATAGGACGGTAATTTTTTTTATCGCTTTTTGATCCTTTTTTGTAAATAGGGATAACAAAAGCCGTTTTCCAATCATGTGGTAAAGAACCTGAGTTAAAAGATTTTTGAAAAATGTAACTCAGTGGCATAGCTATTAGGGTTGATAATCGTCTAAAGAAGTAAGCAGGAAAACCATCAGGAGTTTTGGATAATTTATTTGGAAGTTTTTTAATGGCATTTAACACTTTTTTCACGGTAAAAGACATGTTTTCTAAATTTCCTATTTTTTTGATATCAAACGATGGCAGATTTCCATCATCTTGAGTAAAAACTGAGGAAAAATAATTTGCAAACAATTCAGCTTTATCTCTATCGTTAGTGACAATTGATCCTGTTTTCGTTAAAAATTGGCGGAATGTTTTCTTTTGTTTTGATATTATTGTTAACATATTTGTAAAAAAGTTTTATGTCTTCTTGAGCTTAAAACTCGTTCTTCTAAAGTTTGATTATATGTTTTAACTAATTGTTTGTATTCTTTGCAAAGCTGTTTATATTTTTGTGTTATCTCCAGAAAGTTTGTATTTTCGCCACGCTCTTTGTTTTTTACTTTGAAGTCTTATTAAATATCCTGGATATTTTTGTTTATTTGTATTTGGATTTTTGTTTATTTCTTTTAGCGGAACGTGTCGTCGTATTCCTTCAAATAAAATGTCCTTAAAACATTGCCAATGTTCTTCAATATCTGTGCAAAATGAAAAAAGATATTCCCAGTCAACTGTCATTAAAAATAAGGAAAGCATTTCATAATCAGCTTTGGAAAAATCAGGCACCCAGCGTTGCTCAGTTAAAATATTAGAAGAAGATACAAAAACATTGGGGTTTAGGGTAAGTTGAATAGAATTGTGATCGGATGTGGAAAATCCAGGCAGAATTTTTATTTGAGAAAAAATCTCAGGATCATTAGACAAAACTAAGTCAAGATAATTATTATTTCGCGTTGGTTCATTAGCTAACTGCGATAGACTAAGTTCCATGAAAAAATAAAACCATTCTTTTTCGTTCGAGTTATTTGAGTTAACAACCGATTTTGACCAATCGATACCCGGCAAGTTGAAATCACCAGCAAGAATGATTGATCCCCAAAAATCCTCGATAATTTCACGTAACAACTCAAAAATATCTAAGTCTGTTTCTCGTTTAGTTTGTGGTTTTCTATAGAAGCAAATAAGTCTTATTTTCGACTTAACTATCAGTGAAAAATCTACTACAACAATTTCAATATTAGAGAATCTTTCAGGTATTTGGAGTTGAATGGTGTGATAACTTTTTTTTTGTTAAAATACACACTCCACCACCCTCTTTATTAAATCTGTCATTTCAGTATACGTTGAAAGCACAATTATTATTTATCACGTTGTTTGAAATACTTTCATTAAACCATGTTTCCGTAATCATAAAAATATCATTATCACCAAAAATTTTATCCCCCCCGAAATCAAAATATTAAATTCACCCAAGGCTTTTTTGACACTCCTTGCATCAAAAGATAAAGCGTTAATTAACGGTTTAGTAAAAACGTTGTGAATCTGGTTCTACACGTCTGCCTATTGTGAATCCAATATTTTAATTTCGGTGTGGGAATTGCTGTCAAATAAGTCAGGGTTCACCCCCGTCGGAGTAACGGATGTAAACCCGTCTTGTTTTGTCTTTTTGGATTTTATTTTTCATTTCTATTAAACCAACTTGTTTTTTCCTTTGTTCATTAGTTAGTGAGGTCTCACGTACACACCCTGGTATTTTTCACAACCTCTTTCAGATTACCTCCGGAACGGATGATTTTGTTTCTAACCCTGTTAGAGGCAAATCGAATTTTTATTAGGCGGTTAGGCAACCGCTCCGTTTTTTTGCCAATTCTAAATGCTCGAACTACGGAAATTATTTCTTCCTCGCCCGCCAAAGTGGAAACTAAATTTTGTTACAGTCTGCGCTGTATCCTTTGGAAGAAGACGCCTCTGAAAAACCGGTAAACCACTATCATTGTGGAATGATCCTTAGAATTTTCAATTTCTTCTATGTATTTTTTATAAAGGAATAAGCCTACAGCAAAAACGGCTTCAGAAATTTCAGATATTAATTCTTGTTGACGGAGGTTTTTCCTTCAAAAAGAAACTAACTTTTTTCTTTTTTAGGTTTAAATTGTCCCCCTCAAGAAACTTTCTTAATTGCTGACGTAATCATAAATTT
>JASAMX010011801.1:0-12500 GCA_030248175.1 Microlaimidae sp. YZB2_3
ACAACTGGTCACAAGACTGGCAAGTGCAATTATCAGATCATAAATGTGAAGTTCTTTATATTCGAAATCATAGCAAAGAATTAATTTGTAAATATAAGCTTGGTAATAACAAGAATATATAACACAAGAGAATGTCCGACTGTACACTAAATTTTTGACCAAAATTTTGCGAGAAAAGTCGCACTTTTGAATTTGTGTGCGACTTTTCTTTCAAAAATCCGCCATTTTCTGATAGTTTTTCTGCGCTGCGATTTTTAACACAGTGTTAGTTTTCTCGCAGTGGGGACTGCGACTTCTTTCGCACTTTATGCTACTTTATTCGCGCTGCAATTATTTTCACACTGCGAGTCTGGCCGCGCAACAAAAAAATACAGATGCTGGTAGTCATTTTCAATGGAGTAAAACACTTTGAAACTTGTTTTATTTAATGTGAAAACGTTGGAAAGTTACTTTATTTTATTAAAACTAAAAAGTTTTAACATTTTAAGGTAAAAAAAACGACTTTTACTCATTTAAACACAAAATTTTTGCTCTGCTTTGTTTTTATTTTTTTTTGTTGTGCAGCCCGACTCGCAGTGCAAAAATAATTGCAGTGCGAATAAAACAGCATAGAGTGCGAAAGAAGTCGCAGTCCCCACTGCGAGAAAACTAACACTGTGTAAAAAATCGCAGCGCGGGAAAACTTGCAGAAAATGGCGGATTTTTGCAAGAAAAGTCGCACATAAATTGGAAGGTGTTACTTTTCTTGCAAAATTTTGGTCAAAAATTTAGTGTACAGTCGGACATTCTCTTGTGTTATATATTCTTGGTAATAACGAGCTTGCAACTACAAAATTGGTGCGTGACCTAGCTGTTTATATATCTCATGATATGAAATTCTCTAAACTCAGTGAAATCACAGCAAAAAAAGCAATGAGAGTGACATCACTAATTTTTAGAACATTCAATTCAAACTCTAGAAACAATCTTCTCAGAGCATATAAGTCCTAGGTTAGACCAATTCTGGAGTACGCTAGTGCAGTTTGGAATCCTTATTTACAAAAGGATATAAACATTTTGGAAAAAAGTGCAACAAAATTTCACTAGACGGTTGTTTTATAAATGCAAGTTGTCACCTGTTGGTTATGAACAAAGACTGGATTACCTAAGTTTAAAAAGATTAAAGGACCGAAGAGACAAAATTGATTTATATGAGTGCTTTAAAATTATACATTGCTTAAACAATTTGCAAGCCAAAGATTTTTTCAAGTTTAACCTGCAGCCCACCTGTGGTCATCCCTTTAAATTGACCATCAAAGAAAGCAGAATCAATGCAAGGAAATTTTCTTTTGCTAATAGAGTGGTTACACCTTGGAACAACCTACTCCCATCTCAAGTAACTGTCGATTGTTTGGATGCATTCAAGAAAAGTTTTAAAACTGACCTAAATAAGAGCTCTTATTGAGCCTTTAAAGTCATATCAGATAGCTATGTTCGTTGATATCTTGTTAAATTTGTATTTTGATATTGGCGACAATTAAGTCGCAGAATTGATGTTGTTGATGAAAAAAAAAGAAAAAAAATAGAAAAAGAGAAAAAAAAGGAGAAGAAATAATGATATGATGGAAACAGTAGAATTAAACTATGCATAGACTATGCTTAGTATAATATTAATTCTGTTATGTGACCATTAAAAAAAACCACACTCAAACAATACAAACAACAGCCAACATGGTCTTGCCAATTACACACCCTACACCAAACACAAAAATACAACAACCACAGAAACAAAACAACAAACAAACACCAAAAGACAAAAACACAACATAAACAACAACCAACAAACACACGGGAACAAAAAAGAAAAAAAAAAAAAAACAAAAAGGGGGTTTTTCCTCTCAATTTATCCATTTCAAAAACGCGACAGAGACGCGAGCAACAAGAAAAACAGACACACAAAAAACAGAAAACTACAAAAAAAAGCAGAAAACAAAACAAAAACAAAATAAAAAAGAAAAAAAAAAAAAATAAAAAAATAATAATAAAATAAAATAAATAAAAAAAAAAAAAAAAAAATTATTAATTAAGTTTAAAAAAATAATAAAAAATAAATATATAAAATACTATAGTGAATAAAAATTAAGTATAAAAAAATAATTAAAAATATAAAAAAAAATAAAAAAATAAAAAGAATAAAAAAAAAAAAATTAATTTAAAAGAAAAAAAAATAAAAAAAAAAAATAAATATATTATTAATCAAACAAATAAAAAAATAATTATAAATAAAAAAAAAAAAAAAAAATAAAATAAAATCAACAAAAACAAACACACAACCAACACCACAGCACAACAAGCACAAAACAACACTAACACTCAACATTCCAAATCAAAACTAAAAATACTACAAATAAACATCAATGGCATTAACACAAGCATCACAGAGCTACAAATGCTCGCCAACAAAACTCAAGCAGACATCATTACAGTGCAAGAAACAATAACACTCAACACTCCAAATCAAAACTAAAAATACTAAAAATAAACATCAATGGCATTAACACAAGCATCAGAGAGCTACAAATGCTCGCCAACAAAACTCAAGCAGACATCATCACAGTGCAAGAAACAAAACTCAAAGCATCCCAAACAAATACACCAAAACTACAAGACTACACCAAGTGGAGACAAGACAGACAAGGCACAACTGGGGGAGGACTACTCACATACATACACAAACAAAGACACTATCTTCTCCCAACTCAATCCTACTCAAACTCCACAACAAACACAACGCTACAGAGCTACTCATAACACGCATACACAAAACATAAAAACAACACATAGACATTGCAAACATCTACATCCCTCCAAGGGACACTCAATTCGCAACAACAGAAAACAACCAAATAGCAGACACAACACTCATCATACACTAACTCATCTAGCAGGACAACACAATCATCACAGGCGACATAAACGCTCTCTCCCCTCTATGGTTTTCTCCCATACCCAGACCCCCTATTACTAGGGGGCTGTTGCCCTTACACATAGACAACATACAAACACTCCCACCCACCACAAACATACATCAAGCAAACAAAGCATTTACAAAACTCATTATTCAAGCAGACAGAGCACATATTCCCAAAGGTCACATTAAGTACACAAACAAGCTACTACCACAATATATCATACAACTCAACTCGCACAACATTGCAATGCACTCAGACAAGCAGACTCCAAACATCCAGACATACAACAACTAAACAAACAAATACAAATACAAATAACAGAACATAAAGCAAACATCTGGCAGCAACACATCACAAAACACTTTACCCACACACAAAACACAACTATTACAAACTATACTACACAATAGCACAGCTTAACAACAAAAAACAACATACAGACAAAAACAGGGCAATCACATTCAACACAAAAACAATCACTCGCCCATACAGCATAGCAAAACATTTCAGCAAACAATTTACACAATCCATAACTCACAAAACAAACAAAACATACCGCAAAATTACACACGCAGGCGCAATCAAACAACTAAAATCCACACCCATCACACTAACAGTACAGCAAACAATCACAGAAAAACAAACAATTCAGTTGGACCTGACAACACAAACATACATCACCTCAAACATTTAGGCAACAAAGCACTAAAATAACTCACACAACTCTACACTAACATAATAAACACAAACACAATACCACACAGTTGGAAACTCTCCAACTACATTCTAATTCCGAAACCAAACAAAAACATCAACAACAGCCAATCATTCAGGCCCATCTCACTCATATCCCCACTCGCAAAAACTTGTGATCATACTCCCATACATCGCAAGCAACATACCAAATACAACATACCAACATGGGTTCAAAAAACAACACTCCACATACACAGCATTACAAACACTTTACACTCACATGGCAGCAGGTGTCAACAAACCAAAACCACCACACCTCACACCATACATGGGCACAGGAGGGGGGGTTGGGGGGTTAACTCCCGCCCCCCCCCCAAATTTTGAAAAGAGGGTTTAATCCCATAATCCCACTCAAAAAAGGAGGAAAAAGGTTAACCCCCCCAAATTTTGGAAAAATGAAGAAAAAAATATCTTTAAAAAAACTTTTAACTGCCTCCAAACTCAACTTTTCAGGTCAAAATAAATGTTTTCAAGTAATAAAAAGCTCAAAAATGCTATAAAAAGGTCTTTTTGACCTAATATTAGCGTTTTTTACTTATTTTTCTTTGAAAATCGAAAAACGATATGGGTATAATGCACTTCAGAAAAAAACAATATGGGTATTTTGCGTTTCTCAGATTTTAACCCCCCGCCTAATTTTGGGTTTAAACCCCCCCACTTCGGACCAAATTGCCATGTATGCCGCACAGTTGTCATAGCACTGGACATGTCCAAAGCTTTTAACACTGTCAATCACTTCACTACACACTCATACACAAACTCGCACAAACACAAGTACCAAGAACAGTCACAAAATTCATAAACAATTACATCAAAGGCCGCAAAGCATACACCACATACAACAATCACAAATCAAAACAAAAAATCATAAAAAGGGGAGTTCCGCAAAACTCTTGTCTATCACCCACACTATTCATCATCTACACCACAGACATTCCAGCACCATCACCAAACTTACACATCATAACATATATACAGACGACATCAATATATGTGTCACACCCAAACCACCACATAGCACAACAACAAATGCAACCATACTTACACGCAATACAAACATGGACAGACAACAACCAAATCACACTAAATGCAACCAAAACAGCATCCAAACAATTCACACCAGATCCTGCAGAGTACAACACACAACTATATTTAATAAACAAACAACACTCATCACAACTAAAAACCCAAAAATCTTGAGGCTCACTTTTGACCCCAAGCTTACATTCAACACACACATTGCAAATACACAGATCAAAGCACGCAAAACACTCAAAATCATAAATGCACTCACAACAACATTGTGGGGTAAACCAAAAGAAACACACACACACATACAAGGCAATCACTCGACCAATAATCGAGTATGCCAGCACAGTCTGGGGCCCCACAACATCAAACACAGAAATTAACAAACTGCAAACAATACAAAACGCTGCTCTCAGGGTTGCATTAGGGCACACCACAGACACAAACACACACAGACGGCAGACCTGTGCACAGTCTGGAAATGCCCCTTTCCCCGTTTTATTTGAGGATTTGCCCCCCCTCCATGTTATTGCCCCCCCCCCCGCCAAAAAATGAAAAAGTACCCTAAAATTATGACTCCATTTTTGACCTATGATGACGCCATCATCACAAAAAGAGAACATGAGTCAATGCTGGTCGTATCTGGACTACCGGAGAGCGATTCCTACGAAGGGGAAAAAGAGAATGTGACCGAGTTATTAAAGACTCTTGACAGTGGCGATTTGGGCGAGGTCACTCCTGTTGAGTTTTTTCGTATCGGAAGAGCTGGTGACCGGCCCAGGCTTCTAAAAGTTAGGGTCGTGAACAAATATATCAGAAATAGAGCTGTACGTTCAGGAGGACGACTAAGAGGGGTCACTAAATTTGATAAAGTTTATGTAAGACCGTCACTGAATGAGGAACAGCGAGTCTGTCAAAAGGAATTGCTTGGCAAACTTAGGGAGCTTAGAGAGCAGAACAAAAAGGTTTCGCTTCGGTATTCTGCTGATGGTGATCCCTTTTTGTTCGACATCACTCTCAAGGCTCCCCTAAATGTTTCAAAATAGGAAATTATGCGACTTAATTATCACTGTAGTAAATTAAAGCTTATACCTAGTATAAAAATTTTGTGTATGAATGCAAGAAGCCTTGTTAACTCCTTAGACGAGCTTGATGTTCTGATTTCAGGTGGTGATTCTAACTATAGTTTTGTTGACATATGCTTTATTTGTGAAACATGGCTCACTGAAACAACTACTAATGAAATGATCACAAAAAATAGAGAATTTAATGTTTATCGAAGGGATCGACAGCAGCGACGAGGAGGTGGAGTAGTCCTATTAATTAAAAATATTTTTAGAGTAGTTGAAGTTGAAATGGAGGAAAAGTACAATGCAATAGAACTAGTAGCCGTTGACATTATTCTACAAAAGTCATCTAAACTGAGATTCATTGGTATTTACAGAGAACCTAGTACTAGCAAAGAAAAAGACAATCTAATATTTGAGCTAATCAGGAACTTGACAGAAAACTTTGTAGGAACCATTGTTTTTACTGGAGATTTCAATCTGCCAGGGGTAGATTGGTCTTCAAATAAAATAACTTCAAACACACAAAATGAAAATAATTGGTTTGAGTTTCTTATTGAGCTAGGTATGTATCAGCTTGTTTCACAACCAACTCGTGGAAATAATTATCTGGATCTTTTGTTTACAAACGATAGAGAAATTTTCAATAATGTCACTGTTGCGCCCAGTTTTTCACAATCAGACCATGACACTATTTTATCTGAAATTAATCTTAAATTATTTGACAGTCCTAAAAATAAGATTCAAAACTACATACCTGATTTTTTAAAAGCAGATTATGATATGCTAAGTTTATACTTATCTACAATCAACTGGAAAATATTATTTGAGGAATGTGGCACAGTAGAAAATGCTTGGCAGAGATTCAAGGATATTTTGTTGTTAGGAATCAATAGACATGTCCCTGGAAAAAAAATATTTACAAACAAAAAAAAATTGTACAATATCCAATACAAATAAGAAAACTACAAAATCAAAAGAAAAAACTTTGGCGTAAGCGTAATATTGATGAAAAATCAAGATCAGAGTACAAAAAAATTTGCAAAGTATACAAAAATAAAGTTAGAGATTTTAACACTAATAAAGAAACAAAAATTTTAAATTCTGGGGGTTTAAACAATTTTTATAAATTTGTTAATAGTAAAATCAAAACAAAAGAAACTATTCCACCAATTAAAAGAGACGATGGGACATTTGTAACTGAAGACTTTGAAAAAGTTGAACTTTTTGGAAATTATTTTGCTTCTGTTTTTACTGATGATGATAATACTTTGCCAAATTTTAATCCACCAAACATTGGAAAGTTGGACAACATGGTATTTACCACAAAAAAGGTATTTAAGGCCCTAAAAAAGCTCCCAAACAAATTGTCCCGAACACCTGACTGTTTTCCAGCTTACTTTTTAAAACGCTTGGCTAAAGTTATTGCTGAACCTTTGGCAATAATCTTTCAGATGTCTTTTGATTTTGGAGAATTACCACTTGATTGGAAAATAGCTTTATTAAACTTACTGTTTAAAAAAGGCACTAAAAGCCTAAAAGAAAATTATCGTCCAATTTCACTTACATCTTTTTCTTGTAAACTAATGGAACAGCTTGTCAAAGAAGAACTGCTTGTCTTTTTCCATATCATTTTGTCAAGGTTTCAACATGGTTTTAAGGCAAAAAGTTCTACAATAACACAGCTGTTGGAAACTTTTAATGAGTGGACGCTAGCACTAAAAGACAAATTTCTAATTGATGTCATTTACTTGGATTTTGCCAAGGCCTTTGACACCGTGTCACATCAAAAATTGTTATATAAGCTAGAAAAATATGGTGTTTCTGGTAAATTTTTAAAATGGATAAAAGAATTTTTAGTTGGGCGGGAAATTAAAGTTGTAATTAATAACTCAGTATCCAAATCATTTCCTGTAAGAAGTTCAGTTCCTCAGGGTTCTGTTTTAGGTCCATTTTTGTTCTTGGTATATATTAATGATATTGTTGATTGTGTTAAGTTCTCACAAATTAGACTCTTTGCAGATGATATAAAGTTGTTTGTAAAATCTTCATCTAAAGATTACCACATTCAAACCTTGAGACTTCAGCAAGATTTAGATAGAATACACAGCTGGTCACAAGACTGGCAACTGCAGTTATCTAATCACAAATGTGAAGTTCTTCATATTCGAAATCATAGCAAAGAGTTAATTTGTAAATATAAGCTTGGTAATAACGTACTTGCAACTACAGAATTGGTGCGTGACCTAGGTGTTTATATATCCCATGATCTGAAATTCTCTAAACACTGTGAAATCACAGCAAAAAAAGCTATGAGAGTGACATCACTAATTTTTAGAACATTCAACTCAAACTCTAGAAATAATTTTCTCAGAGCATATAAGTCCTATGTTAGACCAATTCTGGAGTATGCTAGTGCAGTTTGGAACCCTTATTTACAAAAGGATATAAACATTTTGGAAAAAGTGCAACAAAATTTCACTAGACGTTTGTTTTATAAATGCAAGTTGTTACCTGTTGGTTATGAACATAGACTGAATTACCTAGGTTTAGAAAGATTAAAGGATCGAAGAGACAAAATTGATTTATATGAGTGCTTTAAAATTATACATTGCTTAAACAATTTGCAAGCCAATGATTTTTTTAAGTTTAACCTGCAGCCCACCCGTGGTCATCCATTTAAATTGGCAATGGAAGAGTGCCGAATTAATGCAAGGAAATTTTCTTTTGCAAATAGGGTTGTTACACCTTGGAACAATCTACTCCCATCTCAAGTAACTGTCGATTCTTTGGATGCATTCAAGAAGAGTTTTGGAACTGACTTAAATAAGCGCTCTTTTTGAGCCTTTAAAGTCATATCAGATAGCTATGTTCATTGATAATTAGTTACAATTGTGATTCATATTGGCGGCAATTAAGTCGCAGATTTGATGTTGTTGATGAAAAAAAAAAGAAAAAAAAATAGAAAAAGAGAAAAAAATAAACACAATGAAATGATGAAAACAGAAGAATTAAACTATGCATAAACTATGCTTAGTATGATATTAATTCTGTTATCTGATCATTAAAAAAAAAAATCACTAGGTTTGTAGGATTCTAAATACAATGAATTCTTTATTGGTTACTAACAATAATCTTACTAATAGCAATACATTATTAATCAAAAGCTTATCAATCCTAATTTTTCATTTTAATATTACTAATGAACAATATGGGTTTTTATCAAAGCGCTCAACATGTACGCAGCTATTAGCATTGCTAAATGAATGGACTAAATCTGTAAATAAGGGAATGAGAGTAGACGCCTTGTACATTGATTTCGCGAAAGCGTTTGATACCGTTTGCCATTCTAAGTTGTTACTAAAATTAAAAGCATATGGGGTAAACTACGAACTACTAAACTGGATAAAAAATTTTTTATCCGATAGAACACAAGTTGTTTCTGTGGGAAATGAAATTTCAGAAAGCATTTCAGTAAGTTTGGGTGTACCCCAAGGCTCTGTTCTGGGACCAGTTTTATTTTTAGTTTATATTAACGACATAGTAAATTGCTTGGAAGGCGCATGTGGTATCAAACTTTTCGCGGATGACGGCAAGTTTTATCTCGCGCGAAAGGACAAAAATAATGCTGATCTCCAATTAACTTTACAAAATTTTAATAATTGGGCCACAGATTGGCAATTAAACGTTGCTTTCCAAAAATGCAATATTTTTAGTGTGGGTAAACAATCAGTTCAACAAATTGATTATGTGCTAGGTGAAACAGCTATTAAAAAAGTAAATGAAATTCGAGATCTTGGCATTTTAATAACTGAAGACTTAAAATTTTCAAATCATTGTTCTAAAATTAGTGCTAAGGCATATTCACGAGCTAGTCTAATTTTAAAATGTTTTAAGTTAAAAAACCCGTTCGCGCTTCTTAGAGCCTACAAAAGTTATGTAAGGCCCATTCTTGAAACGGATGCTCAAGTATGGAATCCTTATCTTTTAAAAGACATTAAAAAATTAGAAAAAGTACAAAAATTTATGACTAGAATGATTTGTTACAAATGTGACATACCGTTTACTGACTACGAATCAAGATTAAAATACTTTTATTTAGACTCTTTGGAGTTTAGACGTTTAAAACTAGACTTAATAATGGTTTATAAGATGGTTTATGGACTTGTTGATCTTAAAAGTCAGATTTTTTTAGTTTCGAAAAGTCTAATTTTTTTTTACGTGAACACGATTTTAAAATTCGAAGTATAGAAATTCCACTTTTAAATTGCCGAAAATATTTTTTTTCAGAACGTGTAATCAAAGCTTGGAATTTTTTGCCAAAAAACGTTGTTTTATCAAACTCAGTCAGAATTTTTAAAGAGTTACTAAACAAAGAAACCGACTTAAAGAAATTTTGCATATTATATTAATACGTTTTATGTTGTGCATTGTAATAATTATAAACTTGTTTATTTTACGAGTGTTAAAAAATAATAAATAGGGGGTATGTAAGTGTTTAACCTTTACCCGCCTAATGTCTGTATATTATATTTGTAACTATACCTGTGTTGTGTTTTTATTTGTGCCTTGTACGTGTTTTATGAAATAAATAAATTCTATTCTATTCTATTCTATTCTTAATTGCAAGAAATATTTACAATTCCCGATTGCAAACTCGGATAAATAGTCTTTACCTGAAGACTGGAATTGGATGTGGGTTAAGATGATTTTATATCGATGATGATAAATAATTGTTTTCTACTGATATTTTTTTTGGATTTAAATTTGAGACATTTAAGGCGGGTTCACACCGGACTGGCAGCTGATAGGTGACGCACAGCGCACACCCTTCATACCGCAGCAAAAAAGACGGTGTAATGATGTAAACACGCGCTTTCACTATCCACTATCCACTGCCACTCGGGTGTGAACCAGCCTTTAAAGTTAATAAGTTATTTCGGGAGATTTTTATTTGATAACTCTACACTATACATAAGTGTATCGATTTGAATCTGAAGCAGTTAAAAAAGAAAACATTTTTTTAGAAAATCAAACGCTTAACCAAAAAGATATCCAAAATTTTTATAAATTTGTAAATTTTTTGTATCTTTTTGTTTTGTTTTTGTTGTTATTTTGTTTTGCCAATTCACTCAAGCGACCAAAGTCACATAAGGAATAATTTACATACGGTTTGATTGAAAACTGCGGTCGCAACTGTCAAATCATTTGAATTCTTTTGTTGGAAAACCGCACAAAAACTACTCGCGTACTAATGCTGAAATAAACGATTCTAGGACAGGAGGGTACTGGAGACGAGGGTACTAGACACAAGGGTACTGAGCTAAAAATTACGTTTGCCACAAATATGTAAATTTTTAAGACTAAATGAGCTGAGCTGAGCGGAATTAAATTTTAAGCTTTTAAACGTGTAGACAATTAAACGTTACATAAAATCGCTTGGTTTTTAATTATAGACTAGTTCGGAATAAGGGTTTTTTAGTGTTAGGAAGAGGGTACATAACTACTAGCGTCAATCATATGTAGAGGGGAAATTGAGAAACAGCGAGCGACTAGTACATTTTACGGTTTAAAATATTTCAAACATTTATTGGTTTAAAATCTCGACCCCTTCTCTTCAAAATTTCTTAAATACTTTTTAAATGTTGCAAAAGTAAAAGCAGTTTTTGGGGATTTTTAGTTTTTTGCCGCTTCGTAGTACGGCGCTGTTGGCGCACTTGTTTACCAGTTTTTTAATGTTTCAATTAAAGAAAATGTTTAATTTAAAAGTTTGGAATGGACTTTTTAAAATTAATTTTTAAATTTTGAATAGTTTTAAAAGCAAAACATTAAAAAAACTATGTAGGTTTAAAATTAGTTTAAAAGCACAAATTTCATCTTTATTTTTACTAATTCGAAATCACTGTTCAGGATAATATTATTTTAGTGGTGATTTCAAACTATTGTGACGTTTAATTAAAAAACAAAAATTTATTTAGTACAAACTGATATATTACAGCCCTTTAACGTAGTAAAACATATCATCGTTTAGCAATTTTTAAGAAGTATAGGTTTAAACTTAAGAAACTAAGAAAGCTAAGATTTTTTCAAATTTTATTTTTTTCTTTTTGTACCCTCTCTCGTACAGTAAAAGACGCTTATTCCGAACTAGTTTATAAATAACATTTTTTCTTCCTTAAATATAATACATGTTAATAATAAAAAACTACGTAAATTGTTTAAAAAAACATTATACTAAAACGCAAAATTTTTAAAGGTTATCTTACACACAGTTTATACCGTCGCTTTTTAATAAAAACAATGATAATGTTTGAAGCTATCTCCGAATCTCTGGAGCTTCCAAACCCTGCCTTTAAAAAACCAAAGAATTAATATTAAACAATCATGAGTGGAATGAGAATGCCAAAAAGTTATTTAATTACTGTTTTTTCTAAAACATAATATACTCGTAGGAAAATACAAATCGATTTGCAGTTTTTTTGCTGTCATTTTTTTAATTAGACTATTTTCATCGACTCTTGATTAAAATAATTGAGTTTTTTTGATAAAATCTTTGGAAAAAATAACTTCTGCAAAAACAGATTGTAGCAGTAGAAATGTAAAAAAATAACTTCTTGCCTTTTTTAATTCACTCTAGCTTAAGGAATTCACTTGAACACATGTTGATCATTTAATACAAGGCAAACAAAATGTGCTT
>JASAMX010011801.1:17500-48713 GCA_030248175.1 Microlaimidae sp. YZB2_3
AAAGCCGCTTGTGATCGATCGACAGTAGTTTCTGGATTTAAAGAAACGGGACCTGATGGAAACGAACACGAAACCGTAAGAAGGTTGGTAGAAGAGCTTGACGTCGACAAGGAACAGGTTTAAATCGTTGAGCACTTCCGTTTGGGGAAAACCAACGAAAAGCACCCACGTTTGCTCAAAATTCGCTTCTCAACTAATCAAATTCGAAACAAAATGTTCAGGTCAGGCAGTGTATTGCAAGGATCAGGAAGTTTTGGGAAAGGCTTCATACGTCCGTCACTCAATGAAAAGCAACGCGATATGTTGAAACAGCTTTTGCTGCATAAAGAAAAAATTATTGAAAATGATAAAAACAGAAAAATGTCGATTCGTTACAGAGAAAATGGAGACCCCTACCTTTATGATATTAACGCTAAAGGAAATTTCATTGACGTGTACAAAAAATAGGATATTGTGCGATCCAATCGCAATAGGAATGTATCCTTAAAAGTGTTAAGCCTTAAAGCCCAAAGTCTAAAAAACGCTTTGGGTGAATTAAAATGTTTATTATCAGGAGGAGACTTTATTCACGGAGTTAACGATATGATCATAATCACAGAAAGATGGTGAAAGAAATCGATTACAAACAATATGTTAGATAATTCTAAAAATTGTAACATTTTCAGATATGATCGAAAAAATAATAGGGGAGGATGGGTATGTGTGTTGGTAAAAAAAGAAATTTAAAGTTATCAAACTTGCTATAGATAAAAAATGTCAAAATATTGAACCTTTGGCTCTTGATTTATCAATTAATAGAATCACAAAAATACGATTTATTTGTTTATATAGAAACCCTAATACTTCTAAACAAGACGATCAGCTTATTTTTGAACATTTGAGAACTTTTACAGAGGATTTTAAAGGTTCAATTGTGTTTTCTGGTGATTTTAACTTACCCAGTCTGAACTGGTGCTCACTCACAGTCGTGAAGTCTACTAATCAAAATGAAAAGGAGTGGTATTAATTTTTTGATGAACTTAGCTTGAAACAATTCGTTACTGAACCTACGAGAGGGAAAAACTTTTTAGACTTAGTCCTTACTAACGATTTAGAAATTTTAGAATCTGTTTGTACTTTACCAGGTTTTTCCACGTCCCATCACTCTTCTGTCAAGTTTTCAATAAAGTTGAATGTTTTTGATAGTGGTTTTGATAAGGCTGATGAATTTCCTAAATTTGTTCCAGATTTTACGAATGGTCACTAGGAAATGCTACATCTTTTTTTATCATCTTTAAATTGGGATAATTTGTTTTCTTCATGTAACTCAGTAGAAGAATTTCGGAAAAGTTTGTTTTAAATCAGTTTTGTTTGAGGGAATTTCAAATCACGTGCCATTAAAAAAAATGCACGACAAAATATACAAACAACATATCCATACTATATTCGTAAAGTTCAATCAAAAAATCGTAGGTTATGGTTAAAATATAAAGCCGGTTTAAACAAAATTCAATATAAATCCGTTTGCAAAGAATATAATGCAGGGTTACTATCTTTAGATTAAAAATTTGCATTAGTGATTCTTCTATTTAAAAAAGGGGAAAAGCACAATAAAAAAAAATATTGTCCATTGTCTTTAACATCTTTTGCATGCAAAATAATGGAAAAATTTGTAAACGATGAACTTTTAGCCTTTTTTAATTTGGGGGAAGGAGAGAATTCCGAAAAAGGGAGAAGAGGTTTTAAAAGAAAGAACAAAAAAAAAGACAATAAAAAAAACTAAAAAGGGGGCACATAAAGAGGGGATAGTAGATTTCCAAGGAGAACACCCATGGGTTTTCTTTTTTTTTAAATATATAAAAAGAGATCACAAAAAATTCTAAAATAAGAAAGTGTTTGGGGGAGGAAAAGAGTTTACGAAAATTTTACACAAAAAAAAAAAAAAAAGAGGTTTAAAAAACCCACAAACGGCAAAAAGACTAATGGGAACCTGGGGGGGGGAAAAAAAAGGAGAGGTGAAAGGGGAAGGAGAAGAGTGAAAATTTTTTCGTGGGAGAAAAAAAAAAAAAAAAATAAAATTAAAAATACAATAGAAAAAAAAAAACTATGGCAAACATAAATTTACTTGGGGATTAAGGGGTTAAAATTTTCCAAACTTAAAAATTTTAACAAAACGGGGAAAAAATAAGAAAAAAACAATTTAAAAAACCAGGGTAAATTTTAAGAAAATTTACTCAAATTCTGTAAAACATCAAACAAAATTTTATAACCTAAGTGAGACGTAAGACCGACACTCGCACCGGCCACTGGGGTCCGGTATCACAATAGACAATAGGATATCTAAAATGAAGAAGTGAAAAAGACAAATGCAAAAAGACAATAAGAGAAATGAAGAGAAGGGGACTAAGATAAAAAAAATAAAATATACAAAAAAACCTTAAACTCGCAAATCAAAAAGAAAAAAGAAGAAAAAAGTAAGAAAGAAGCAACGATCCTCCCCACTCTAACGTATAATGCAATAGAAACCAATATAGTTATGTAAGTTAAATAAAAAAAAAGAAAATACAATAACAACAAACGGATATCGTTTTATTTCATATATACACACAAAAAAGTTATCACCAGCGGCAGGATAACGTTTCCCGTTTAGGCTGACACAGATGGCAAAGCTGGCAAGGCCCAGGCGGCACCGAAAGAAGGAAAGTAGGGAGTAAAAAAAAAAAAAAAAAAAAGCAAAAAATGGCGACTACATGGCTCTCCAAATCAACACGCCAACTGAAAAATTCTAGTGGGGAATGAAAGTGGAGGGAGAAGGCTCAAAGGAGAGGCCCACAACAATCGCCCTCTTTACCGGAGTTGCACATTGGGCACATTATGGAAGATATCAAAGTTGCATAATGCAAAATTTAAAAATAGTATCTATTGTACGCCATGTTGCAAATAACTACAATAGATCTTATTGTAAGCCAAGTTGCAAAATACATACTTGCAACTTGCCTTACAATAGAATCTATTGTGGATACTTGCAACTTGCCTTACAATAGAATCTATTGTAGATACTTGCAACTTGCCTTACAATAGAATCTATTATCCATACTTGCAACTTGCCTTACAATAGAATCTATTGTGGATACTTGCAACTTGCCTTACAATAGAATCTATTGTAGATACTTGCAACTTGCCTTACAATAGAATCTATTATCCATACTTGCAACTTGCCTTACAATAGAATCTATTGTCGATACTTGCAACTTGCCTTACAATAGAATCTATTATCCATACTTGCAACTTGCCTTACAATAGAATCTATTGTCCATACTTGCAACTTGCCTTACAATAGAATCTATTATACTTGCCTTACAATAGAATCTATTGTCGATACTTGCAACTTGCCTTACAATAGAATCTATTGTCCATACTTGCAACTTGCCTTACAATAGAATCTATTGTAGATACTTGCAACTTGCCTTACAATAGAATCTATTGTCCATACTTGCAACTTGCCTTACAATAGAATCTATTGTCCATACTTGCAACTTGCCTTACAATAGAATCTATTGTCCATACTTGCAACTTGCCTTACAATAGGAATGACAATTGTTGTTTATTATTACTTTAACAAAAAATAAACAAATAATCACGAAATTAATAATACATTGAAAAATAAATAAATCCGAATTCAAGAAAGGCATTTATTTTGCAATTTATAAAGCGGGTCTCAAATAGAAAACAAATATTATTTAAATTTTGTTTGATATGCAAATAACGTTAAATCAAATCGAAACATCGTCAAAAACAATATGCAAATAGAGACCAAGTTTTTTGAAAAGAAAGTTGGCTACGGTGTTCGGTAATTTTTTTTCAAAATCCATCACAATTCAGTTCTCCCGCGTTTGAAACTAAGTAAGTTACAACACTTTTTTAGTTTTGAAGGATTAAAACAGTTTATTTAACTCGTTAATAATTAAAAATGATGGTTGAAAATACAAAACTCAGATGAAATAAAAAAAAACAAACAAACCGTAGCCGACTTTTTGAGAAAATAATTTTATTCAATTATCAATTATGAAATTTAAAACTTGAGCTTTAGGCTACCTAAACTTTTTTACGTGAAATTTTGTCAACATCCGTTTACTGTTAATAAATTTAATTCATTTGCGATACCCGTCCTTTAAACGTAAATATCATAAAGAATTAAAAAAAAACATTAGCTGAACCGACGTTTTTTTAGAAGACAGTTCTATTCAATTATTATGTAGTTGTCAAAAATAAAATGAAATATAAAACTTAAGCTTTTTACTACTAAAAACTTCCTTTTGCCAAGTTTTGTCAAAATCCGTTTACTGTTAATAAATTTAATTTATTTAAGATACCGGTTCTTTTAATGTTAAGTTTATTGAATGTTATTATTTTTGAATATTGAATATTTTTTTTTCACAAATAGACGATTTTTTTGAAACTTTTAACAGACTTAAACGTGTCATAAAATATTTTAAAAATTATTATGGTTAAATTATATTTGGCTGACCTTGTAAGTTTGTGTAAGAGACATGAGTTTTTCAAAAAATTGTGCGGTTATGACCTTTAAAAAACGAATAAGAACGCATATTTTTTTGCAAAATATAACGAAAATTTTTGCACTTTAACCTTTTAAAAAATTTCATTTTTGGTTCCGAATTGAGCAGTTTGATAAATAATTCTTGAACTATGGTATTTAATTTTTTTTATTAAACCATTTTTGCTAAAAATTTTTAATGGTTTTAATGATAAATAGTCGATGAAATACTGCAAATCATTGAGGTCAGCTAGGTTTTATTTGCTTATAAAAACAGCTTATAAAATCAATAATTGAACTACTTATAAAATCAGTAATCAATAATTTTTTGTGCCCAATAAAATTGTTTTAGCCCCTTCCACTTTAAACCATACATGGGCAAGTTGGTCCGGAGTGGGGGGGTTAAACCCCAAATTAGGGGGGTTAAAATTTGAGAAACGCAAAATACCCATATTGTTTTTTTCTGGAGTGCATTTTACCCATATCGTTTTACAAATTTGAAGGAAAAATGGATAAAAAAACGCTAATTTTAGGTCAAAAAGCCCTTTTTATAGCAGTTTTGAGCTTTTTATTGCTTAAAACATTCATTTTGACCTCAAAACTTAAGTTTGGGGGCAGTTAGAAGTCATTTTAAAGACATTTTTTTCTTGATTTTTTCAAAATTGGGGGGTTAACTTTTTCTCCCCCCTCCACTTCTGAGTGGGGGGGGGGTTAAACCCCCCTTCTCAGAATTTGGAAGGTTAACTCTCCCCCCCCAACCTCCCGTGCCCATGTATGCTTTAAACCCCACAGAACAAAACATAAAGTCGCACATCAGCACCCGCCATTGGAGAGCCTGTAAAATTCAAATGTGTTTTAAATATTCGCCGACCGCCCTTTAAATTACCTAAATTAAACACTAAATCCAAAAAAATGGCATTTTTAAATTTTAGTCTTTTGAAGAATACCTTGGCGGTCATTTTGAGCTATCTCCCGTGCAAATCCGTTAAGAAAAAAGCTTTCAAAATTAGGGTTAAAGCTACGCGGCGGCATATATTTTTACTACCCCACGAGATTGCTCCGGTTGTCAATACTTGCAACTTGCCTTACAATAGAATCTATTGTTGATACTTGCAACTTGCCTTACAATAGGATCTATTGTCGATACTTGCAACTTGCGTTACAATAGAATCTATTGTCAATACTTGCAACTTGCCTTACAATAGAATCTATTGTCCATACTTGCAACTTGCCTTACAATAGGATCTATTGTCAATACTTGCAACTTGCCTTACAATAGAATCTATTGTCGATACTTGCAACTTGCCTTACAATAGAATCTATTGTCGATACTTGCAACTTGCCTTACAATAGAATCTATTGTCGATACTTGCAACTTGCCTTACAATAGGAATTACAATTGTTGTTTATTATTACTTTAACAAAAAAATAAACAAATAATCAAGAAATTAAAAATAAATTAAAGATAAATAAAAAATCAATAATCATGAGTTTAATAAAAGCGTTCATTTTGCAATTATACAACGGGTCTTGAACAGAAAACAGATATTATTCAAATTTTATTTGGATTGCAAATAACTTTGGATCTATTTGAGGAATCGTCACAAAAATTAGTATGCATATAAATTTGATAAGCCCGAGTTCATTTATGGTGTTTTTTTTAAATTTAAAACGTTGGTCCCACCCAGAAGAGTACAATATACAAATTTTATTTGCTATATTAATATCCATAAGTTTTAAAGAACTAATCAACAAGAGAATTTATATGCTTATAAATTTCAGGACCTTAGTCTTGCAAAAGCTTTGATTTAAATGTTATTAACGAATAGCATACAGAATTTCAGACGAATTTCAGACTCCCACACAGAATTGCATATGCAAATTTTATTTAAAATTTATATAACTTTTGTTCAAATGAACTAATCAACCTGAAAATTTTTATGCATGTAAATATGAGAAGTCCGCGTTCAGTGGTTGTTTTTATTTTCAGATTTGATGAACTGGTCCTACACAGAAGTGCATATACAAATTTTATTTGGTATGCTAATAACTTTAGATCACACAGACTAATCAACAGGAAAATTTACATGTACAAATATTGGTATACTCCAGTTCTTTTGCTACTTGTTTAAAAATTAAAAAAGGTCCCACACGGAAGCGCATATGCAAATCTAAATGTGGAATGTGAATAAATTTACATCAAATTGACTAATCAACACAGAAAATTACATGCTTATAAGTTTTAAGGCCAAATTTTGCATTAGTTCTTCTAAGTTTTAATGAAAGTTCCTACACAGAATTGCATATGCAAATTTTATTTAAAATTTAAATAGCGTTTGTTTATATAAAGTAATCAACATAAAAATTTTTATACATGTAAATATGATAAGTCCGCGTTCACTGGTTGTTTTCATTTTTAGATTTGATGAACTGGTCCTACACAGAAGCGCATATACAAATTTTATTTGGTATGCTAATAACTTTAGATCACACAGACTAATCAACAGAATAATTTACGTGTACAAATATTGTTATACTCCAGGTCTTTGCTACTTGTTTAAAAATTAACAAAGGTCCCACACGGAAACGCATATGCAAATCTAAATCTGGAATGCGAATAAATTTACATCAAATTGACCAATCAACACAAAAAATTACATGTTTATAAATTTTAAGGCCAAGTTTTGCATTAGTTCTCCTAAGTTTTAATGAAAGTTCCTACACAGAATTGCATATGCAAATTTTATTTAAAATTTAAATAACGTTTGTTTAAATAAACTAATCAACATAAAAATTTTTATACATGTAAATATGATAAGTCCGCGTTCATTGGTTGTTTTCATTTTTAGATTTGATGAACTGGTCCTACACAGAAGCGCATATACAAATTTTATTTGTTTTGCTAAACACTTTAGTTTATATAGACTAATCAACTGGAAAATTTATGTTTACAAAGATTTATATACTGCAGTTTTTTTGCCACTTGCTTGAAATTTAAATTAAAAGTTCTTTAGAGAAACGCATATGCAAATTTAAAAATGCAATTTATATAGATTCAGGTCAAACGGACTAATGAAATTAGAAAAAATGTTTATAAGTTTCAAGACAAAGTCTGTGTTAGTTTTTATTTGTAAGATATCTAATCATAAACATAACCCTAAACTGGTTTAAAGACCAAATAACGTGCTTGGGTGTATAAATAAAAAAAATCCAAATATTGAAGTTAAAAAAATCGACTTTATACAAAAAATTGTTTTCGTGGTTAATTTTATAAATAAAATTTATTCTGCAACAATTTTCACAAAAACACGTTTTATTTTTATGTGTACAATACTGCTTTTTGTGGGACTTTTAATTGGAAATGATTAAAAGTTCCTAGCAAGAGCAATAAACGATTTATTTTTTCACATGTAATACCTTGCAACAACATCCCCAAGAAAAAAGGAAAATCAAAAGTGACGCAAAGAAGACTGAGTTTAAACCAAACTCAAACAAAAAAAACTACGCTAATGCATATATCAAAATATAAAATTAAGTAAACATTAACATCTATTTCGCCAAGTCATCATTAATAGCATTATTTTGTATTTTTTTTTTCCTTCCCCTCCTTTTCGTTACGCGGTTTTCAATTTCCAATTTTAATTATCCAAATCGCTTTATTTTTTGAATTGGGATATAGAAATTTTTACATGTTAAAAATTTTAGTTTGTTTTTTTTTTAGCATAAGCTTCTTTCTTATTTTTTAAAATTAACTTTAATCCACTTGTTAAGCATTTTATGGCTTTTTTAGCTTTCTAAATTATTGTATATTTGTATGATTAACTTATTGAAATGAAACTTTTGTGATTTTTAGATTTCACTTTTAAAATTGTCTCATGAAAAATTCTCAAAAAGCAAAGGACAATTTTACTCAGAGCGTGCTTAGTTAGACAAGCTTAGATAGTAATAATATAGAAAATCCTAACTTGCTTTGAAATTTTTTAATACAAATAAAAATTTTAAATACAATTACTTGTAAACAAAAATTTACTATATTTATATAAACAATTATATAATAATTATCGTTATTTTAATTTTATTATTATAATAGTATTAAATGTTAATTTTATTTTTTTAATACAGTGCTCTTTCTTATTTTAAAGATTAATTCTAAGGAGTAAATTTTATTACATTAAAACAACTTAAATATCATCACTAAATCTTTATTTTTTATATAATCAATTTTTTGAATCACTACATGTTTTTTAAAAACAGGTTGAAAAGATAAATTTTTAACGCTTCCAAAATAGTAAGAAAAGCAAATATACACCATTAATTTTTAATATTTAATCAACGTTTATAAGAAACAAATTAAACAAATAAGATAAATTTTTGAAAACCACTAAAGCATTATAATAGATTTAACATTTATAAGTTGTGAATAATTATAATCAAAATATAAATTAACAACTATATAATGAAGTTTTTTATCACCAAAACACACGCCAAACTACCCGTCTTTAGAAAAGTATACTGGTTACACAACATTTGTGTTATTATATTAAGCTAAACAAAATAAATAAAATTTTTAAAATTTTTATATATGTTAAATTTGGCATACCTATATAATTTAAAATAAGCATAAAGCATTTAGCGACAACATTACTTTAAAGCAGAAAATATCTGAAAGTTAAAAAGATCACACGCAGCACGCACGCACGCACGCACGCACACACGCATACACGCACACACACACACAAACATACACATCTTTTAATGTGTTAATTTATTTTTAATATTCATATTATTCTTGTGTTGTAATTTGTTAAACTAAAATTACTTGTTTGGTTCAAATATGGCTTTAGAATTTGCGACGATCACTGTTTTAAAGGTACATTTCGATGGAGGCTTTTTATCGCACAATTAGGTATCACCTAAAAAACAACAAAAATTCTCCTATAAACGCAAAACAACAGTACAATAAGCATAAATTCTACAAAATAAAATAAACTAAAACCATGTTTTTTTATTTCATGGATAAATAAAAAGTGATAACCTTGATTTATTTTGTCAAATCTTTTTTTGTAAATTAGATTTTCTTTTAAAACATATTAAAAACAGTCTTAAAAATGCAGATTAAGTAACTAAAAATATCTATAAAACCCTAAATTATTTAAAGAAATAAAGCTTCCACCGCTTACAAATGAGAACTTAGTGGTTAAATTGAAGAAATATCACCACTTAAAATATTTTAAAGTAAGCTAAGATTTAAACATCCAATTATTTATATGTTATGGTTGCGTAAACGTATCTTAAAATCAATTAATGCTAAATTATAGTTCTTCACGATAAAATAGAAGCACAATAACCAGGACTAAAAATTAACAAAATTGAAAATTTAACAATGAACCCTTAACCTCCAAAGTCTACTCTGGCGGGCTATCTATTACACCATAGGCTGGACAAAGAAATGGGAAAGGTAATTGCCTTTTACTAAGCTTTGTACTTTGAGTTTTTACAGAAGGGACACAGTGTGTAACAGTTGATAGAAAAAAATATATAAAAAACATTAAAGGTTTAAAAAATCAACAAATAATACTGACTCTAAAAAATCTGCAGTTGTGGTAACTGATGTCCATTGATTTGTTTTGTTTTTCATTTTCAATGAGCTGGACTAAGAAAAAAAAACAACAGCAGTGAGGCTTTTCCTGTAGATGGCAGTTACATTTTTTTGAGTTGTTGGGTTATTTCTAGATACTATTTAACAATAATTCTTCATTTCCTAAACTACCCTTAAGCCAGCTGAAGCAAAAGTTTTTCTATCATTTAACCATACCGAATTTTTTTTATGGCTATGGCTTTTAGTAAAACTATAATTGTTTGCTTGAAAAATTATTACCAATATTAAATTCGTTTTTTTTTTTAGATCTCATATATTCAACACAAAAGAATTTTTTCACAACTTTAAATTTCTTTTTTATAGTTACTTAGACCTAGTAGCAAAAGATCAGAATTAACCATAAAAATTGGTTGAAAAACAGTCCCATTCATGAGAATCATATAAATTTATACGGTTGTCTACCTTTTGGCCAGGAAATGTTAGAAATAGATAGAAAGTTCAAAAAACCTGTTTCCACCCCACGCCACGAGGAGGCAAGTAGACTTTGTGAGGCACCCTCCCTCCCACCCTTCAAATATGTATTCTTTTTTGTGTGTAAATATGTGTTTCTGTTTTGTAGATACACACCATTATACAGTAATTATTTTTTATTAATAAGATTATTTTATGCTTCTTTTTTTAAATTTACAATTTGTATTTCTGTAAAACTGGTATTGATGAAGTTGATTTGCTTGTATTTTGTTTGGATAAAATCTGGCTGTTGTCCCCGTCATCTTCATCAGACTGGTTTGTTTGCTTTCGTCTTTTGCGTTTCATTCTTTGCCATAAAGTTTGATATAGCCGTCTGTCAAATGAAATACTTTCAAAGCAAAGCCCTGGATTTTGGTAGGCTTTTGCATGCCTCAAAGTGACCTCTAAATCTTTTTGAAATGACAGTAAACAAGCTTTTGACAATATCTTACATTTAGTTTAGTGTTTATTCATTGGTCTCTACTGTCAAAAAGAAGATATACAAAAACGCAAAGTGCTTAGCTAGAATACACATTTTGTCCATTTTTAACCGCTTTAATTGAATTGAATTGAGTTGAAGCAAATCTATTGCTATTTCACACAAGGGAAGTTCCCACTTATTCTTCGTTTTTTTTGGATTTGGATTTGCAGCTATCTTCTAACTTATATCACGTCTTTGCAAACTTTTTTCCTTTTTAACATCGTAATCATCGCGAATCAAACTGCCTCTCCTAAACCGTTTGACACACGCTCAAAGTTATGGAGAACAATTTTTGATCGTACTTTCTTCATTCAATATTATACTAGGCAAGATGTAGCATATATTTGAGATGGCTATTTTCATCATAAAAAACATTTCATAAGATACAGATTGGCAGGTACATTGCCAAAACCCACTAACATCAATATTTGATGCACGTAAATAAGGATTTTCTTTTTTTTTTTTTTTTTTATAGTCTATTCTTGGGTTTTTTTTGTTTAGCTTTAGAGCGTTGTTATTTTTATCTTGGGGTTGGTTTAAATTTTTTAAGCTTGTTTTTTTTAATATTTCTATTTTTTTTTTCAGTTTGTTTTATTTTTTTTATTCGCGTTTCTTTTAGTTTTTTTTGTTACCTTCTGCAAAAAGCGTTGTTTTAATATCAAAAATAAATGCCTTGATTAAGCTTAGATTTTTAATCATTACTTAATTTTAATTAAGGTTTAAACTTTTTGTATTAATAGTTTTTAGGCACATTTTTGATGAAATGGAATAGTTTTAAAAAAATTTATTTCTTTGAAATGTTTTTTACATTTTTTTTTTACTTTTACTCAATAGTGAGGCCGATCTCGCGAATGAAAAATCAAAAATTTAATTGAGAATATTTTGTTAAGAAAAAGCGGAATTCATAGAAGAGAGGAACACGACACGACGGTCCAGCGAAAGGTGCGACACGAAGGTCCCAAAAATGAGAGAGGTAATGATGTTCCTACCTAGACCCTCCAAAACCATGGTTTGAAAATCAAAATTAAAGCAGAGGGAGCTCCACAGCTCTGGTTTTTAAATGAGCAATAAATTTGATGTTATAAAAAATTCTAAAATTTGTTTGCATTTTTAGGATATTTTGTGGTTGCATAAGTTTTATTTACAATTTTTAACAAAATATGTGATTACCCTTTAATTATTACAAATTAGTAAAAAAAACGGGTTCTCGATTTCAATTATAAACAATTTCTTTTTTTTTTTGATTTGTTTGTTTTGTTTAGTATTTTGGAAATTAAGTGTGTTTAAAAAAATATTTAATTATATATTTGTTTTAAAACTAAATTTCCATTTCATTTAATTTTTTCAACAAGTAGAAAACGAATTTTTGATTGAATACCTAACATTGTTTCTCTTTTCTATAAAAACGCATTATACTCTCCTTAAGGGCTTGTCCCTTAGGATAGCCCCCACGAGTCGTAGCCCTCAGAGCCAACCAGGGGCAATTTTTGTACTGTAATATATTTTTTTTATGCGTCAAAAATATTTGTTAAAAATCGTTCTACGGCAGTGCAATTTCCAGACCTGTGCACGGTCTGGAAATGCCTCCCCCTGCTTTATTGGAGGATTTGCCCACCCCCCCCGTTTTATTGTCCCCCCCGCCAAAAAATGAAAAAGTATTTCTAAAATTATGACGCCATTTCTGACTTATGATGACACCATAATCGCGAATTTTTTGCAGTTTTTGGCCTATTTCAATGTATTTTAAGCCATTTTAAAGCTATTTTTACCTTATTTTCGCATTTTTGTCCCTTTTTCCCCTTTCCCTTCTTTTTTCTCTTTTTTCTTTTTTTTTCTCTTTTTTTTCTTTCTCCCCTGCTTGCCCCTCCGTTTTTTTGCCCCCCGTTTCAAAAAAGTTGCCCCCCGTGCCCCCCCGTTTCGGAATTGCCCCCCCAATAAAACCCCGGAGAGGGGGGGGGCAGTGCACAGGTCTGAATTTTCGTAATACCTAATATGCATCACTAACACGTCAAAATTTGATACTATAAATTTCCCACTTTAATTTGAAATTTGAATGTTATTTTTTGGGTTGGCTTCAAAAAACTATTAAATTAAGAGTAAGACTATAATTTAGTTATCAAAGATAAACGACAAGAATATAAAAAAAACAAATTTACTTATTCCACAATTAGACCTAAAATATATAAAAAAGTTCAAAAACAATTTAAAACGCGTTCAATGTAAAAACTTTTAATTTGCTTAATTTTAAAACACATTTAACAAAATAAAATTTTTAACAAAACTAAGAATTTTAGCTTTAACAAGTACAAACTATTCGGTTACGGTTTTATCATTAAAAGATAAAATTTATGAATCTGTATCGACTAAATAAACAGATTACTATTAAAGATTTAGTATCTTATTTTAACAATTATTTATTAAATTAATTACTTTGTATCAGACTTGTCAAATTTTTAGCAAATAAAGTTAACTGATTTTTTTTGAACAAAAAGAGATATGAAATATCTTAATTTGTGTAGAAACCGTCATAATCGCACAATATTATTTTCATACGTCTCAACAATTTTACGAGTTCAGCCAGAAAATACCTTATATTAATACTGTTGGTTTATTAAAAGAATTTCTGGAGCTATGTGGAGCTATGTTTTGTGCAAAAACCTATTGAAATTAACTCATATAGCAAATTTAACAATTTTCAACAATAAGCACAAAAAAAGAACTGAATTAATGCTTGTTTTGCTTTGTATTAAAATTTTTATGTTACTTAAATTATTTGCAAAAATGAGAAATGCTTTTAATAACACAAATATTCCAAATGACATGCATTTTTGTAAAGAACCCCCAAGGGTCAAACCAGCTAATTGACAGACACGGTCCAGTGATCTCCCGTTTTATTACTGGCTGTACCTTTCTCATTTGAAAATGAACAAAATGCTAAAAATATTGCTGTTTTTCATCTATTTTCGCTATTATTTATTTTTGGATTTTCGCTATTATTTATTTTTTGCTATTTTTGCAAAATTTAACTTTTTTCCTTCTTTTCGCCTTTTTTTTGCACATTTCCAGTTTAGAAAAAATGCCCCGTGCCCCTCAATTTTGGAAATGCCCTGCCCTCCGTAAAACCTAGGGCCGGAATTTACGAAGCGGGGTTATCTCTGGATTAACTTTGTGTTAGTTAATTCCGGCTGAATCCCCTGATTAACTACTGTGGGATTAACTAATTGGGATTAACTAACATTAAGTTAATCCTGGAATACATGTAGTAAAACAGGGGGTTAAGGCGGGGTTTACTAACACCAAGTTAATTCATGGAAAACCCCACTTCATGAATTCCGGCCCAAGGGTATTGCACAGGTCTATTTTAGGGGAGGTGTTGGCTATAATCGGGATTTTTTGGGGGGTATAACCACCCCACCCCCTGCCCACCTATGTTCAAAACCCAACCCACATTTTAATTTTTTCAACTTTGTGTAATGACTTTTAAAACAATGTCGGCTTTACTACTAAGGATTTGGGGAAGAATCAATGAAGTCAAAAGGGTATCTCTTTTTGTTAGGTGGTGAAGGAAAGGAATTGTTGAAATGGGCAAAAAAAATTTTTAATTTAAGGTATTTTAAGTATGCCATTTTAATAACTGCAAATAAAGTAGTATATAGTGCAAAGCATAAATGGGCACAGGGGAAGGAGGATATGGGGTTAACCTCTGATATTCTGGATGTTTGGGAAGGGGTATTTAAGGAACCCTCCACTCAAAAGTGGAAGGAGCAAACCTTAACGCATCCCCCCAATTTAAGAAAAATGAAAGAAAAATGACCTTTTAAATCCTCAAAATCTTCAAAATGACCTACTGCCTCCAAACTTAAGTTTTGTGGTCAAATGAGTGTTTTAAGCAATAAAAAGTTCAAAATGCAATAAAAAGGGCTTTTTAAAAAAATGGGTTTTTACCTTTTTTTTGCAAGTTAAAAAAAACAATATAGGCAAAATCTGTTCTTTGGGTTTTAACCACACCCTACCCCGGCAATCCAGATTTAACCCTGGACTATCTTGTCTATGTATGGTGCAAAGTTTGTTTTTTTTTAAAAGAAAAACGCCTAATCGTGCTTAAAAAACGCCATGTTCAAAATATTACATATTTTTTCTTTTGTATTGTTTTACATTTTCTATGGGTCGCAAAAGCACTTTTGGACAATTGTAAATCAAATTTTTTTATAAAAAATATATTAAACAAGCTGTAAATTGTTATGCGCAACAAGTAACAATTGTGTCAAAAAGTTACAATTTTAAAATTTGTAAAAATATATTAGAGCATGATTTTTTTAATTTTATTTGTCTACAATATTTTTACTTTTTCCAGTTCGAACCTAGGTGATATATTGCTGCGTTTTCATGCTTTATTTAACATTGCAGTCACGAAACTTGTTGCTGTTGTATTGAAAATTTTTATATAAACCAACAAGAACTTTAAACCGAAAAAGTGCTCTATAGCAAAACTTCCTGTGCTTTCCAATAAAACCATGCTGTATTTAACAGACCCATATTAAAAAATATAACAATTATTGCGGAACTTAGTGTCATGCAGCTCCTGCAGCATTAATAAATGCATAACATAAATAGAATTAATTCATGTGTTCACTACTTGAAATAAAAAAATTATGAATTATGCTCAAGAAGTTTGTTTTAAAATTTTAACGCACTTTATTTAGGAAATTTCCTAATTAATTAATTGAACACCTATAATAATACAATATTTTTTTAAATTAGTAAAAGCACGGTTTTTTAATTTACAATGCAAAAGGAATCTTATAAAAAAAGCTCCAGGTCACATTTTAATTATTTTTATAAAAAAAATACTTTGGCTATTAGATTAAGTACAAAATTTAAAGATCACATACTGGCATTTTGTTGCTATTAAGTACATCATTTTTTTCTAAAAATATTTTTAGCTTTTAAAAAAATTAATAATAATTTATACACAGATAACCAAAAAATGCTGTTTTTTTTAAATTTGATAGTTAGATTATTTAATGAGTTAACAGTTTTTAAAAAATTAGCACGCAGCTTATGCTAAAAAAACAAACTAAAATTTTTCATGCAAAACTTTTAATCCCAATTCAAAGTAAAGCGGTTTGGCCTAAATTAAAATTGGAAATTGAAAACCGCGCAAGCGCAAGCGCGACGGGGAAGGAAAAAAAGAAAGACAAAATAATCTGCTACTACTGACTGGCTTGGCGAAATAGATGTTACATGTTTACTTGATCCATTCACTGTTCAGCGTCAGTTTCTTTTTGTTTGAGTTTGGTTTAAACTCCGTCTTCTTTGCGTCAGCTTTTGATTTTGATGTGTTGGTTGCAAGGTATTACATGTGAAAAAATAAATCGTTTATTGCTCTTGCTAGGAACTTTTAATCATTTCCAATTAAAAGTCCCACAAAAAGCAGTATTGTACACATAAAAATAAAACGTGTTTTTGTGAAAATTGTTGCAGAATAAATTTTATTTATAAAATTAACCACGAAAACAATTTTTTGTATAAAGTCGATTTTTTTAACTTCAATATTTGGAATTTTTTTATTTATTTATACACCCAAGCACGTTATTTGGTCTTTAAACCAGTTTAGGGTTATGTTTATGATTAGATATCTTACAAATAAAAACTAACACAGACTTTGTCTTGAAACTTATAAACATTTTTTCTAAATTCATTAGTCCGTTTGCCCTGAATCTATATAAATTGCATTTTTAAATTTGCATATGCGTTTCTCTAAAGAACTTTTAATTTAAATTTCAAGCAAGTGGCAAAAAAACTGCAGTATATAAATCTTTGTAAACATAAATTTTCCAGTTGATTAGTCTATATAAACTAAAGTGTTTAGCAAAACAAATAAAATTTGTATATGCGCTTCTGTGTAGGACCAGTTCATCAAATCTAAAAATGAAAACAACCAATGAACGCGGACTTATCATATTTACATGTATAAAAATTTTTATGTTGATTAGTTTATTTAAACAAACGTTATTTAAATTTCAAATAAAATTTGCATATGCAATTCTGTGTAGGAACTTTCATTAAAACTTAGGAGAACTAATGCAAAACTTGGCCTTAAAACTTATAAACATGGAATTTTTTGTGTTGATTAGTCAATTTGATGTAAATTTATTCACATTCCAGATTTAGATTTGCATATGCGTTTCTGTGTGGGACATTTGTTAATTTTTAAACAAGTAGCAAAGACCTGGAGTATAACAATATTTGTACACGTAAATTATTCTGTTGATTAGTCTGTGTGATCTAAAGTTCTTAGCATACCAAATAAAATTTATATATGCGCTTCTGTGTAGGACCAGTTCATCAAATCTAAAAATGAAAACAACCAGTGAACGCGGACTTATCATATTTACATGTATAAAAATTTTTATGTTGATTACTTTATATAAACAAACGCTATTTAAATTTTAAATAAAATTTGCATATGCAATTCTGTGTAGGAACTTTCATTAAAACTTAGAAGAACTAATGCAAAATTTGGCCTTAAAACTTATAAGCATGTAATTTTCTGTGTTGATTAGTCAATTTGATGTAAATTTATTCACATTCTACATTTAGATTTGCATATGCGCTTCCGTGTGGGACCTTTTTTAATTTTTAAACAAGTAGCAAAAGAACTGGAGTATACCAATATTTGTACATGTAAATTTTCCTGTTGATTAGTCTGTGTGATCTAAAGTTATTAGCATACCAAACAAAATTTGTATATGCGCTTCTGTGTAGGACCAGTTCATCAAATCTTAAAATAAAACCAACCACTGAACGCAAACTTATCATATTTACATGTATAAAATTTTTTATGTTGATTAGTTTATTTAAACAAAAGTTATTTAAATTTTAAATAAAATTTGCATATGCAATTCTGTGTGGAACTTTAATTAAAACTTAGTAGAACTAATGCAAAACTTGGTCTTAAAACTTATAAGCCTGTAATTTTTTGTGTTGGTTAGTCAATTTGATGTAAATTTATTCACATTCCACATTTAGATTTGCATATGCGCTTCCGTGTGGGACCTTTTTTAATTTTTTTAACAAGTAGCAAAAGAACTGGGGTATACCAATATTTGTACATGTAAATTTTCCTGTTGATTAGTCTGTGTGATCTAAAGTTATTAGCATACCAAATAAAATTTGTATATGCGCTTCTGTGTAGGACCAGTTCATCAAATCTAAAAATGAAAACAACCAGTGAACGCGGACTTATCATATTTACATGTATAAAAATTTTTATGTTGATTACTTTATATAAACAAACGCTATTTAAATTTTAAATAAAATTTGCATATGCAATTCTGTGCAGAAACTTTCATTAAAACTTAGAAGAACTAATGCAAAATTTGGCCTTAAAACTTATAAGCATGTAATTTTCTGTGTTGATTAGTCAATTTGATGTAAATTTATTCACATTCCACATTTAGATTTGCATATGCGCTTCCGTGTGGGACCTTTTTTAATTTTTTTAACAAGTAGCAAAAGAACTGGGGTATACCAATATTTGTACATGTAAATTTTCCTGTTGATTAGTCCGTGTGATCTAAAGTTATTAGCATACCAAATAAAATTTGTATATACACTTCTGTGTAGGACCAGTTTATCAAATCTGAAAATAAAAACAACCACTGAACGCGGACTTCTTATATTTACATGCATAAAAATTTTCAGGTTGATTAGTTTATTTGAATTCTGTGTGGGAGTCTGAAATTCGTCTGAAATTCTGTATGCTATTCGTTAATAACATTTAAATCAAAGCTTTTGCAAGACTAAGGTCCAGAAATTTATAAGCATATAAATTCTCATGTTGATTAGTTCTTTAAAACTTATGGATATTAATATAGCAAATAAAATTTGTATATTGTACTCTTCTGGGTGGGACCAACGTTTTAAATTTAAAAAAAAACACCATAAATGAACTCGGGCTTATCAAATTTATATGCATACTAATTTTTGTGACGATTCCTCAAATAGATCCAAAGTTATTTGCAATCCAAATAAAATTTGAATAATATCTGTTTTCTGTTCAAGACCCGTTGTATAATTGCAAAATGAACGCTTTTATTAAACTCATGATTATTGATTTTTTATTTATCTTTAATTTATTTTTAATTTCTTGATTATTTGTTTATTTTTTTGTTAAAGTAATAATAAACAACAATTGTAATTCCTATTGTAAGGCAAGTTGCAAGTATGGACAATAGATTCTATTGTAAGGCAAGTTGCAAGTATGGACAATAGATTCTATTGTAAGGCAAGTTGCAAGTATGGACAATAGATTCTATTGTAAGGCAAGTTGCAAGTATCTACAATAGATCCTATTGTAAGGCAAGTTGCAAGTATGGACAATAGATTCTATTGTAAGGCAAGTTGCAAGTATCGACAATAGATTCTATTGTAAGGCAAGTTGCAAGTATCGACAATAGATTCTATTGTAAGGCAAGTTGCAAGTATTGACAATAGATTCTATTGTAAGGCAAGTTGCAAGTATGGACAATAGATTCTATTGTAAGGCAAGTTGCAAGTATGGACAATAGATTCTATTGTAAGGCAAGTTGCAAGTATCGACAATAGATCCTATTGTAAGGCAAGTTGCAAGTATGGACAATAGATTCTATTGTAAGGCAAGTTGCAAGTATCAACAATAGATTCTATTGTAAGGCAAGTTGCAAGTATCAACAATAGATTCTATTGTAAGGCAAGTTGCAAGTATCGACAATAGATTCTATTGTAAGGCAAGTTGCAAGTATCAACAATAGATTCTATTGTAAGGCAAGTTGCAAGTATCGACAATAGATCCTATTGTAAGGCAAGTTGCAAGTATTGACAATAGATTCTATTGTAAGGCAAGTTGCAAGTATCGACAATAGATTCTATTGTAAGGCAAGTTGCAAGTATTGACAATAGATCCTATTGTAAGGCAAGTTTCAAGTATGGACAATAGATTCTATTGTAAGGCAAGTTGCAAGTATGGATAATAGATTCTATTGTAAGGCAAGTTACAAGTATCTACAATAGATTCTATTGTAAGGCAAGTTGCAAGTATCCACAATAGATTCTATTGTAAGGCAAGTTGCAAGTATGTATTTTGCAACTTGGCTTACAATAAGATCTATTGTAGTTATTTGCAACATGGCGTACAATAGATACTATTTTTAAATTTTGCATTATGCAACTTTGATATCTTTCCTTTATGCGGGAAAGTTATGTTTTTTGCTCGTCAGTACCCTCGTGTCCAGTACCCTCGTGTCCCCCTTTGCATAATGAATCGATTTTGCTGTGAGGTTGTGGTGAACGCAATTTTTTTAAGCCGAGTACCTTCTTGTCCAGTACCCTCGTGTCCAGTACCCTCGTGTCCAGTACCCTCGTGTCCAGTACCCTCGTGTCCCGTTCCCCTCAAATTTGCACTGAGAATAAGTTGGAAGATTTTAATAGTGGGTCTCAATGTATTTATTTTGTAAAACAATAATGATTTTTGATTATTTTAAGTAAAAGTAATTTGAAAATTTTTAATTTAAATAAAGTAATAGTAAAAGTAATTTGTAATTTTTTAATTTCAGTAAAGTAACGGTCAAAACTTTTTAAAGTAAAGTAAAAATAAGACTTATTATTTTAAGTGAAAGTAAGAGTAAAACTATAATAATAAGTAATTGTCATTGAAACGGAGCAAAACGCCGGTTTTCGGAGCTACAAAGGTCCCTCCTAAAGTTTTTGCTACTTTTATGTATAAATTTTTATTTTAATGTGTTTTTTTTCTCCCACTAATTTCAAAACAAGCCCATAGGAAATCCACTCGTTGAAATTACTTAAATTTTACTTAAAATAGTTTAACTATTTGCAAGAGTAATCGGAGTAAGAGTAAAATAATAGAAATTTCAATAGTTAAGTAAGAGTAAAAATAAGTGAAATTAGAAAGTCGAGTAAAAATTAAAAGTAATCCAAAATCCGTTCCCTTTATTAGCTCAAGTAAAAGTAAAAGTAACTTTTTACAACACTATAATGTATCGTGTTAGATTCAATATACGACTTCTAAGATCAAGCCTGTAATTTTACATTTTTTTCGTGTTTTAAGCTGGATGTATTGTTGCTCCCTCATACCAACATAATGGTTATATTGTTTTACGTTTTATTGATTTGTTTAATATAAGAAGATAAGAATAAAAGTCGTATTTTTTTAAAATATATTGCAATAAATTTCGAATTATTGTAAAATTTATCGATACGTACTTTGCATTGGTTTTTATAATGAACATAAATAGTCATTAGTAATTTGCTCACCTTCCAATATTATGCTCCGGAGCTCCAGTCATTTAACACGGAGGGAGCTCTATAGCTCCGCCAATAAATAATTAATTTCGAGTTTATTTAACTGAAATTTATGTTTTAAATTATTGTATTCGCATTTTTCAAGATTAATTTTATCGTTTTTAATAAGTTTTAAAAACAAAAACATTTCGACAAAATACTTCACGGCATAACTTTTAAATATTTATGAACTTGTATAAAAATGGGGCGAACTTCGAGGTTCTTCCGGAGCTCCGAAAAGTGGAGCTCCGCTCCACAGCTCGGTGCTCCGCGGAACATCCCTATATAAACAGACAAACGAATGTCTAAATTATCCTCTCGCAAAATATTCTGTCTGCCACGCAATGGAATTGACCCGCTTAAATTTTATTTTTCCATTTTTTCTTGTAAAAGTTAAAACACTAAATCGAATAGTAGGCTATGTCAATATTAAAAAACAAATTTAAATAAATAACATAAAAAATAGTGATGCTCTACTTCCGCATACGGGTGTCATTAGTACTAAAGCTAAGGCTCAAATGCTTTAGTACTAAAGGGTTTTTTGGGCTTAGTACTAAAGCTAAGGCTCAAATGCTTTAGTACTAAAGGGTTTTTTGGGCTTAGTACTAAAGCTAAGGCTAAAGTGCTTTAGTACTAAAGGGTTTATTGGGCTTAGTACTAAAGCTAAAGCGCGGCTAAACTGAAATTAGCTGGCAAAAGCTCGGCAAAAGGTATGAACCCGGCAAAACGTTAGCTTTTGCCAAGAAACTGACAGAACACCAAAAGATCCTAGGTGTTCCTACCAAACCAAAAGTTAGATTACTTAAAGAAAATTGATATCAGTTAATGTGGGGTCCACCTCGACCCCCCACCTTTTTAACCTCAAAATTTTGGACCTCCCCCTAGACAAAAATAGAGTTCTCCTCAGAAAATTTTCCAATTTTTTAAACTGTCTCCCCCCAGAATTTAAAATGTGACACCTCAAAAGTATTTTCTTTTGAAAACAAAGCCCACCCTGATCCTCTTCAAGATTTTAAAATTTTTCATCTTAAACCTACCCTTTAGAAAGCCAGCGAGTATGGAAGAACACCCTATAATGGGCAAGTTGGTCCGGAGTGGGGGCGGGGGGAGGGTGAAAATTAGAGAAACGCGTTTCACCCATATCGTTTTTTTTTCTGGAGTGAATTTTACCAATATTGTTTTTTGATTTTGAAGAAAAATAGGTAAAAAACGCTAATTTTAGGTCAAAAAGCCCTTTTTATTACATTTTTGAGCTTTTTATTGCTAAAAAAACTCATTTGACCTCAAAACTTAAGTTTGAAGGCAGTTAGAAATCATTTTAAAGATTTTTTCTTCATTTTTCTAAAATTGGGGGGTTAACTTGTTCGAACCTCCCCCGCTTCTAAGGGGGGGTTAAACCCTCCATTCCAGAGTTTGGGGATGAGGTTAACACCCCCTCCGTGCCCATGTATGCCTAGAACCTGCCTCCCGGAATCAAGATGCAATTTATCCCAGGTAACCAATCACCCCCACCCCTCCTTCCTCCCTTAGCTGCTAAAACTGTGCTCACCTCACTTGACTATACTATTTTTTATTCAAAAATAATATAAGTGAGTTATTTGAGCAATAATGCTAAATAAAAAGATTAAAACGACTTTTGGTTTGAAGGTGTGCTGTGAGTATAGGGTTTTACTTTTTTGTGTTTCTTTTTTCTTGTTTAAGCATTAGAAAAAGACGATTTTTTTGCTTTTTTGAGGTATTTTTTTGAGTTTCTAAATTCTTAATATTAAAATATTCTGATTTTTACTATTTTATATGTGTATTTTCTGAAATTTATTATGCAGTAAAAGCTGGTTCATACTTATGACAAAACGTCCTTTGGAAAAAGTCCAAAGGACAAAAGCCTTTTGGATTTTGTCCAAAGGACAAAATCCAAAGGACAACGTGTTCATACTTTTTGTCCTTTGGACTTTTTTCTTTGGATTTCCTTTGGACAAATTTCCAGAACGTTCATTTTTTGTCCAAAGGAAAAAGTCCAAAGGACGTTTTGGCTTGTTTAAAGGACGTTTTGACTTTTCTAAAATCGTCCCTTGGACTTTGTCCAAAGGACGTTTTGTCATAAGTATAAACCAGTCTTAAGCTTGGTTTTTTTAATGAAAAATGTTAGTTCTATGTTTTGTTGCTTTAGATATGCATTTCAAAACAAAAATTCTTAATAGTTAACCATTTTTGATGAATATTTACATTTTATAGGATATAGGATGGTCAAAATATAGGATGGTCAAAACCCTCCCATTTAAACGGAAGTTGTCCAGTGTTAAAAATTATTTTCATTTTTATAAAGTTATAAAGTTATAGAATCACTTTTAGCCAATTAGCGCTCAGGAAAAAAGGAAATCTCTTATTCATTAGATATCTATTTTTTCCAAGCGCTAATTGGCTAAAACACCTCCTCCCACAACCATTCGCACAGAACAAAACATATATGATGTATATCACAAATACTATATGACATTTTGAACGTCCTTAAAAACATTGAGTGTACAGTGCAAGACCAACTTTAAAACTATAAAATTAACCTATAAATTAAAATTTTAACCTAACCTAAAAATTTAACCTATAAATTAACTATAAATTAAAATAATATTTTTTTAAAAATAAAATTAACGTTAAAAATGTCTTTAATGTTGAGTTTTTTACCGTAAGCTTAACAGTACAATGCTAGAATTACCCTAAAACAGGGATAATATTTAAAATTTACGAATATGTCTGTATTTGTTGGTTCGGCAAAAGCTAAGGCTAAAATGCTTTAGTACTAAGCCTTTTTTGGGCTTAGTACTAAAGCTAAGGCTAAACGAGTTTTAAACCTTTAGTACTAAAGCTAAGGCGCGGCTAAAATGAAATTTCCCGACAATGCACACCCCTACTTCCGAATATTAGGCTTCACCAGCTGCGACCAGTAAAAGCGGAATGAGTTCCGAATTGCGCCCATAAATGATTAATTTCAAGTTTATTTAAGGTAGAACACCACAGTTAGATTTTGACCGCAGATCTTTACTATTTAATTTTTACTAACGTAATTAGACCTGCTGATTCAAATTTTGACATTCATTTTTCTGTAAAAAAATGTTATCGTCCACAATCATCAAATAACATCAATAAAATACATGTCAAAAATACAAAACATTAATAAAATTTTGCCAAAAATATTCTATTTTTTCATTTTCGATTTAGCGTATCTTGAATAATAAAACATTTTTTTTATTAAAAAGCTTAAAATTTAAAAAAATTTTTTTTCGACGTTAAAAATATGGCTCAGCGAAGACTCGATCCGAAGAATCCGAGCCCTACGTACTAACCACTCGGCTAATGGGCAGGTGAGATTTTTCACTTAAAAGCTACATTTAAAGAAACGGTTCAAACTGTAGCTTCTCGGCGTCAATTAAAAAAATTAAACGAAAATTAAAAAAATTGATTCGCTCAGATTTTAATGAAAGTTTGGAAATAGTTAGACACAAGTCTATACTTTGAACTGTATTTGATTAAAAAACTAATCCAGGATTTTTTATTTGATTTTTCTCTTAAAAACATCGATTTTTTAATTTTCTTCAAATTTTGAATTATACGTTTTACTCCAAACCACATCTAAAAGTTGCCCCTTATTTTTCTTTAACTTTCTATAAAATTGCGGAAAAAACTGAGAGAATCAAATTTTTTAAATGGTCAAAAACTGTTTTTTGAGCTCTAGACTCATTGGATGATTGGAATATGTCTCAAAATAGAAAAACTAGTAAACAATGAAATTATTACCGTTTGATACATCATAATCTGAGCTTTCGATCGCACTATACTTTTGTCAGACAAAAATTAATATCTAAGACGATATCTAGCTTTTAGTAAAATTCGAAAATTCGTTATAACTGTGGTGTTGTACCTTAAAGGTGCAGTTCACAGTCAAACGTTTTGTTTTCGATATGGATGAATTTATTGTAAAAACCTTACCCCTGCCTCCATTAACTTTCAAAATTTTTTTTATCAAAATATCTCCAGTGGTTCAGGAGATTTGACATTTTTTCGATAATTCTGTACTTGAAAGATTTCTCAATATTTTGTAACCCAAATCTTTAAGCACTCAAAAAGCGGCTAGTTTCCACTTTAATTTGCTACCTTGATTAGTAAGAATGGTGCAGTATTTGTCAAGTTATTGCGTTTCTCGTGCAAACACGCTCGATTTTTTCCAAAAAAAATTTTTAACTTGCTTATAGAGCAAATAAAACATAAACCGCCTTTGTTTTTAGCTGGGCGAATAAAAAAGTTGTTATAAAGATTTCTTAAAAGATGCTGATAAAACAAAATAAATTTATTTAATAGAATCTTTCAGAATAGAACTTTTAAGGCTGGTTCAAACGGGAGTCACAGCTGATAGCTGATAGTGAACGTGCGCGTTTACATCATTACACCGTCATTGTTGCTGCGGTGTGAACGGTGTGCGCTGTGCGTCACCTATCAGCTGCCACTCCGGTGTGAACTGGCCTTAAAAGTGCCAAACCAAGAATCTAGGACAAATCGAAAAGTTTCCGCAAAATCAGCTGTCGTTTTCTTCTGGTAGCTGCTGTATGCAATCCGACACGAACGTGCATGTGACGTATTAAGAAATCCAAAAACCTTTGAAAGGAGTTAGTTTCACTATTGTGCCAAGGTTTTTTCATCTCCCCAAAGATTAAGACACTAAAATTTAATATATTTAATTTTTAGCGCTTCTTTTTTAATTTCTTTTGGCTTAATTGTGACGCATTATTATCAAAAATAAAATTATGTAAGATAAAAAATTGTAAATTTGTGTATTAGAGTATCCGAGTGCCCTCACAAGAGCACAGGCAAAAACACATTTACTGCGCTTTCTATCTAGGGCAGTGTATTAGAGTACTCGAACGCCCTCAAAGAGCACAGTCAAAAAACATTTATTGCCCTTTCTAGTGCAATGTATTGGAGTACCCGAATGCCCATACAAGAGCACAGGCAAAAACACATTTACTGCCCTTTCTAGGGCTAGTGTATTAGATTTCAACAAATTTGCATTTGGTTTGGCCTGTTGCCCACTGAATAAAAATTTCCACCATATGATAATGATTCGTTTATACATTGAACTAATTATACAGCACTGTTGCATTTTTTTAGTCTGATAAAATGTCAATTGAAAAAATTCATACTCACAGCAATCTTTGACAAGCGCGATATCGCTACTTTTTCAAATTTATAGTTGTTTTTTTACACATACAAATGTAACTTTTTAATTGAAAAAGTGGTGATTTCGCACTTGTCAAAAATTATTGTGAGTATGATTTTTTCAATTGACATTTCATCAGACTAAAAAATGCAACAGAGCTGTGTGATTAGTTCAATGTATAAACGAATCATTATTATATGGTGGAAATTTTTATTCAGTAGGCAACAGGCCAAACCAAATGCAAATTTCCTATAGTCCACATAATGTTTATCTTAAACTAGTCCACATCTTTTCTGTCTAAACATAGGCCGGGGGAAAAATCGCCCTTTTTTTCTGTTCTGTTCTTAGAGCATTTTTCAAGGCTAGTATAATAATAGTAGTTTATTTTTTTCTTATGATAATAGGACAGTGCCTGATATATATCCGACTGATGTCAAATCACTCAGCTGAATGCTTTCATTCTGAAATTAAGGGCCTAACGCTCGACGTCAAGAAGAAATTAAAAATAAACGTGCAAATCAAGAAAAATAAAAAAAGTCAATGGACACCCGAACAATTTCACCCTGATGGATTTTATCTTTGGTGAAATATTTTTTAGTGAAAATTTTTCTAAAAATTATAAAAAAAACTACTTAATATATGGTTCAGAAAAACGTTTTTGTAATCAACATTTAATAAAAAAACTATTTTAAAATCGTCTTTTTAAAGGTAACTGTGATCGAACAAAATATTGAAACCTATTTTTTTTTTCTAAAAAATGTGTGATATTCCTAAACTCGACCTTAAAAAACAAGTTTTTAAAAAAAAAACGAGTTGTTAAAAGAAGTCAAAAAATAAAGGTTTTTTTTATTAAAAAAAACCTATTCACTCCACGTTACATCTCCAAATTAAAAAAAAGTTGTTTGGTTTTGATATTTCACATACATACTTTTCATATGAAAAAGGAAACTTGCAATCATAAGGGCATGTCAAGACTCTATATCCACGAGGACTCACGCAGAAGCAACCGAAATCCGAGTCATATTGCAAAAAATTCCAATCTCCTAAAAATTTTAATCTTATTTAATTTTTTATTAGTACAAGCAAAAAAACACACAACTGACTGCTGGTGTGATAAGATCAATGTTAGTATCAATAATAATAAATTACTGATTTTTTTAACTAAAGTAAAATAAAGTTTATTTGATTTTTTATCAAATTAAAAGATAGTGCTGGATCTTTTTCAGTAAAAATTTAATAAAAATTAAAGTAATTTAGTATAACGTTTTAAAGTTTTTCTTATAAGCCTGAACACTTATTGGTTTTTTTTCTATATTCGTTATAGTGTTGTAAAAAGTATTGATTTTGGATTATTTTAAGTAAAAGTAAAAGTAATTTGAAAAATTTTAATTTAAGTAAAGTAAGAGTAAAAGTAATTTGTAATTTTTTAATTTAAGTAAAGTAAAAGTAAAAGTAATGGTCAAAATTTTATTTAAGTAAAGTAAAAGTAAAAGTAAGACCTATTTTTTAAAGTAAAAGTAAGAGTAAAAGTATAATAAAAGTAATTTTGAACGGAGCAAAACACCGGTTTTTGGAGCTCCAAAGCTCTGTTCCAAAGTTTTTTTGCTAATTTTATGTATAAATTATCATTTTAATAAGTTTTTAGTCAAAATAAATGGTTTTAGCGTGTTAGTGGCTTAAAAAATGTTCTCTTGCCATTTACTTTACAAAAAGCCCATGGGGAATTTACCCTTTCAAATTACTTAAATTTTACTTAAATTAATTTAAGTATTTGCAGAGGAAAATCTGAGTAAGAGTAAAAGTAAAAGTATTTGAAATTTCAAAAGTCGAGTAAGAGTAAAAGTAAAAGTAATTGAAATTTCAAAAGTCGAGTAAAAGTAAAAGTAAAGGTAATCCAAAATCCGTTACTTTTATTACTTTAAGTAAAAGTAAAAGTAACTTTTTACAACACTAATTCGTTATAGGTGTAAAAAACATATAAAACTGTTAAAGTAATTTTGTGTAATATATGAATGAATTAAAGAAAATACTTTATTCAATATAGGGTAGTGCATTTAATTTCGGCACTTTTTCGTTTTTCCAATGTAACTTTTCACTGTATTACCTGATTTTTATGTTTGATAGCTCATTTTAAAGCTTTTAAGATAGTGCGTTGCGTCATAAAAGTTTCACCGTACGAAAGTTGTTTTTTTACTTAATTAAATAGGTTTTTAAAAAAATGGAAAATTTCCGAAATTAAATGTATACATTTAATTTCGGCACTCTACAAACAGTCGATTGTTTTTCAGTCAATAAATTATTATTTTCAAAAATTTAAAAGCCTATCATTATCTCCAGACAGTTTTCTTTATTTTAAGCTTCTACTTGTTGTTAAACGTGTAACTGGCAAAAAGTTACAGCTAAAATGCTGAATGGTATCAAAATGAGCAAAATTTGGGAAAAAAAGTACATTTAATTTCGGCACTTTTTAAAAAGACCCCCGTAATCGAGTTTAAGTGCAGTGCTATGACCTCTACACATTTTAACGTTGTCTTTTAACTATTTACAACTACAATTTAACACACGACCACTTAATTCAATTCGTTTTTACCTACAGTAATTTTACCTTAATTCAATATGTGTGCCGAAATTACACTATTTTATTTTATAACGATTGCTCACCACAGACGCAACGTAGAACCACGGGGAGCAAAAATTCGGAAAATAGACTAAATTTTATTAGGACAATTTAATTTTTAAACCAATTTATTACGTAATCATGAAATGCCCATGTTCTAAAAACAAGTAACAATTTTATTTTTTGTAAATCACACAATTTCCATGAAAATATCATAACATAACAAATAAAAAGCACACAACAGTCATCTACATATAATTAGCTCTCATTTGAGCTATTAAACGTCGTATTCCGTCCAGGATTACCAAAGATATAGTCCAAAATCAAAAATGCCCAATTGGGAAAAGTGCCGAAATTAAATGCACTACCCTACGAAACACTTAATAAATTAACGCTAAGAAAAAAAAGTTTACATGCATGTAAAAATGCAAAAAAATACTGTAAATAATTATTAAGTATTGCATTAAGCATATTTATGCATATGTATGCATATATTGCGTACATACAAAAAATTTTACTGAAACAAAATTGTTTTAACAAATGTATGAGGAAGACCAGTTGTAGTTTTAAAGACTAAACTAAAAAAACACAAAAAGAATAAAACGTTTTTGCAAAATATTAAAGGAAAAAATAAAGTAGAGGACACAAGAGCCGAACGGCTACTAAAGGCTTGTCAAACTTTAATAGTTTATTAAAACTAATAATTTTAAATTTTCGCTTAAAACAAGTTACAGAGTTGGATTTAACTATTTTAGACGGTAACTGGTCCAGTATTCTGGCACACGATTTGTAAAAAAACTTAAACATATTTTTGAAGTTTTCTGAACAAAAATTTTAAGACTGTGATCATTCCTGCTTTAATATCATATTTCCTGCTTGTTTTTTATGTTTTTTTAAGGAACTTAAAACTTATGAACCAAAGGTTTATTTTTATTAACAAATATTTTAAACAAACTACTTAAGTCTTTTTGTTTAAGTTTTTTAGCTAAAATATATTATAAATCTCAATAACTTTTTTGTAAACTTTTGAATTTCATTAATTTCATTTAATCTCCTTGATATTGATTGGCAAAACTACGTCACAAAACCCAGTTGTTGTCACAAATCTGTCCATGAGCTTTTTCTTGATTGTTGCTCTGTAAATGGACTGACACAATTTGTTATTGATGCCACACATCATAGTGGAAACATTCTTGATCTTGTGTTATGTAACGATAAACAAACTGTCTCTAATTTGGTTATTGATGAGCCTTTTTCGCTTAGTTGTGACCATTTTTCAGTACATTTTTCACTAACATAAAGCTGCAAAAATCTTTAAAAAACCAAAATAAAGTTCAAAATTTCAAAAAAACTGATTATGAGGCAATAAAAGATTATATTGATAAATTAGATTGGAGAAATATTATAATGTCAAGTGGATCTGTTGATGAATTATATACCAAAATTTGTGATATTCAGTATAGACTAGTTCGGAATAAGCGTCTTTTAGTGTACGAGAGAGGGTACAAAAAGAAAAAAATAAAATTTGAAAAAATCTTAGCTTTCTTAGTTTTTTAAATTTAAACCTATACTTCATAAAAATTGCTACACAATGATGTGTTTCACTACGTTGAAGTGCTGTAATATATCAGTTTGTGCTAAATAAATTTTTGTTTTTTAATTAAACGTCACAATAGTTTGAAATCACCACTAAAATAGAATTTTCCTGAACAGTGATTTTGAATTAGTAAAAATAAAGATGAAATTTGTGTTTTTCAACTAATTTTAAACCTACATAGGTTTTTTAATGTTTTGCTTGTAAAACTATTCAAAATTTAAAAATTAATTTTTAAAAGTCCATTCCAAACTTTTAAATTAAGCATTTTTCTGTAATTGAAACATTAAAAAACTGGAAACCAAGCGCGCCAGCAGCGCCATACCTATGC
>JASAMX010011803.1:0-41039 GCA_030248175.1 Microlaimidae sp. YZB2_3
AATAAGTATTTTTAAGCCCCAATTTTACTCATTTTTAATTCTAAATAAAAAATTTCGCCTCTTTCGGCTGTGGGAACACCCCTTGGTGCCGCTGCGCGGCGGCGCAAATTTCGAAAATCCTGGCACAGGCCCTGTATTGTGGTCAAGGTGTATCTATATTTACTGTAGTAGATACATGAAAATTGTTTTAAAATTAAGGGGAATAAAAAAGATAAATTTTTGAAATTTATAATTGTAGCGTGCAATATTAAAATTGTGTTAATACAAATTATAAAAGTCATAAAACTAAAGCAATAAAAGGGCAGTAATTTTGTGGATGGATATATATTGATTCATTTATTATTTTAATAAAAGAGTGGGGAATTCTCATTTGACAAAAATAATATAAATAATGTAATAGTTGAACGGGGAAGGGCCAAGAATCTGTCAGAAAGGCATGAATTTATTACCTTTCTCCCCTCCCGCTCTCCGCTCTCCCAACATCTGTTTGTGCAGGAAAATGAGCCCATTGATATACCCGTCATTTCGGCAAAATGATGCACAAACCGCGAGAAATTGCAGTGGCTCTAACGGGTCTTCTAACGCTTTCAATCTGAGCCAGTGTAACCAGAAAGAATCGCAGATTGCAAGTTGATTGGAATTGTGTAGTGTAACTGAGACTTGTTTTGCTCCGCGGATTTTGATAGGCATTCGTGTTAAAGAGTCACGTTTGCGATCGATGTACTGCGGGGACGGGCGATTTTGCAGACGTGTCTGGGGATAAGATACACCACGCTTTTGCAAGAAAGTATACATACATACCAATTTCTTCTTGAAGGGACCGCCGAAGATTTTTTTAGCCAAAGAAAATAAGTAAATGGCATCGAGAAGTAGGTATACTACTATATAGCTTTCCACTCCATAGGGATGGATAATTCCGCTGACAAATTTTAATTTATAAGCCAGCACAAACATAAATGTGTTTGGAACAAAACAGTCATACATGGAAACAAATGTATTAATTGTTTCTTAAGCCTACAAATGTAAGCAAAGCTTCTAAATCAAGCTAAAATTTATTATTCTAAGCTTTATTAGTGTATTTAAAGGTTAAAACTTTAAGAAAATATTGTGAACGTATTATTTTTATGCGAACATTATTTCACCCCGCCCCCCTTCTGTCAAAGACCCTTCTGATCCTCTCCCCGCACTCTAGTGTGTTTTTTTATACCCTAGGGTATCAGGGACGTAGCCAGGGGGACGGGGGGGGGGGGGCGGCCCCCCCCCCCCCCCCCCCCGAAACGGTCGGACAGGAGGAAAAATAAGGATAGTGGTTGGGCGGGGGGGGGGGGGGGGCGGCCGCCCCCCCGAAATGGTCGCCAGATAGTAAAATTTGGGGGTTTTCAGAGGCTAAAAATTCTAGCGCCTCGCTAATCGCTCGGCGCCAAACTTTAAAATAATTTTAGTACCCCAATGGACCCCCAAAAACCAAAAATTTGTTCCGCTTCGCTTCGCTCAGCGGTCACTTTGTATAGTATACATACATATATATCTCGTTATTTATGTTGCCTGATGCTAATGTTATTTCAAAGTTAGTACAATAATTTTTATAAGTAATAAGTACTACACAGAAAGCAAAACAAACAATCATATTGGTTGATTTATGTACCTCTCCCCTCCTAAATTTTCCTGCCGCTTATAGCATTGGCTCGGATTTTTTCATATAGGTAGGTACCCTAGAAAACATGGAGCCGAGATGCTGCTTATGTGCTTTGGTTTACAATGTGGATTTAGCCAAGGGGTCTGAAACTAACGTCTCTAAATTCCTTTTTTGTAAAATCCAGGCTCTGCCAATGTGTGCTTATGTAATTTTTAACTAAGAAAACATGTTTTTATCGCTAAAAACATTAGATAATAGGTTATTAGGCCAAAAACAGTTTATTATACAGCTTTATCTACGTTTATCCCTGCTTTTTTAACGTTTTCAAAAATTAAGGGGGGCTCCGCCCCCCTTAAAATTTCGGGGGGGGGGAGCCCCCCCCCCTCCGAAATTTTTTTTTGTACTACAATCCGCCCCCCCCCCAAAATGAAACTCTGGCTACGTCCCTGTAGGGTATGTATGGCCTTCCGCTTAATTGTTCAAACTTCCAACACCCAACCGTAAAACCCACTCCCCCAGCTGTCAGAGGTCGGTGATCTATGATTCCCACTCCTCCTTAGGTAGCCAGGGAGCAGAGAGCTTTATACTGCAATCCCCACCCCCCCCCCCCAAAAAAAAAAAATCTCGATTACTGCCGACACCGGACAGTACAACCCCTTAAATTTTGGGGGTCCCACCAGCACTAACAACGCTAAAAATGGGGTATTTGAGGTATACCCCTAAAGAATTTTTGGAACAAATTTCAAGATTTGGGTAGGTGAACAAAAAAAAACACTTTTTGGCACCCGCCTTAAAAAAAATTTATTAAAGCCTTTAGCTTATTCAAAATAGGTGTATAGACTAGTTCGGAATAAGCGTCTTTTACTGTACGAGGGAGGGTACAAAAAGAAAAAAATAAAATTTGAAAAAATCTTAGCTTTCTTAGTTTCTTACCTATACTTCATAAAAATTGCTAGACGATGATATGTTTCACTACGTTGAAGTGCTGTAATATATGAGTTTGTGCTAAATAAATTTTTGTTTTTTAATTAAACGTCACAATAGTTTGAAATCACCACTAAAATAGTATTTTCCTGAACAATGATTTCGAATTTGTAAAAATAAAGATGAAATTTGTGCTTTTAAACTAATTTTAAACCCACATAGGTTTTTTTTTGATGTTTTGCTTGTAAAACTATTAAAAATTTAAAAATTAATTTTAAAAAGTCCATTTCAAACTTTTAAATTAAGCATTTTCTGTAATTGAAACATTAAAAAACTGAAAATCAAGCGCGCCAGCACCGTCCCTACGAAGCGGCAAAAAATTAAAAATCCCCAAAAACTGCTTTTGCTTTTGCAATATTTAAAAAGTATTTAAGAAATTTTGAAGAGAAGGGGTCGAGATTTTGAACCAATAAATATTTGAAATATTTTAAACCGTAAAATGTACTAGTCGCTCGCTGTTTCTCAATTTTCCCTCTACATTTGATTGGCGCTAGTAGTTATTGTACCCTCTTCCTAACACTAAAAAACCCTTATTCCGAACTAGTCTATAGGTTTTCTGGGGCGATTTTTCAGCTTCTGATAACCATTTTTTTCATAAATATATCCTATTGAATAAGAAAATTAGAAAAAAGGGTTTTTTTCGGTCAGTTTTTCCAAAAAAAAAACCACTTTTTCCTAAAAAAAAATCTCTTCGAAAATCGGCTCTAAAACACTTAATTTGTGTTTTTAGACTAAAAATTTTAGTTTTAATGAATTCTATACAACTTTTTACCCCAGAAACGTTAGTTTTTGCATTAATATTGGATTTAATAAAATTTTTACATAAAGAAAAAGAAGCTCGAAAAATATCCTTTTGACTTTTTGTCTATAATTGTAGTTTTTTGTCAATTTTGGGGCTACAAAAACTATTTTATTAAATCTACGGATTTTTTACCCCGGAAAAGCAGTTTGGAAATATATTTTTCACAGTGTAGTGATTGTAATCTTTTGACATATAATGGTGAGCAGAAAAACATGAAGTTTGAAATTTTTTACAAAAACATAACATTTTCTTGGCTGAGGTTCTGTTTTTGAACTCTGGAATTATTTTAACAAAGCCGCACAAACATTTAAGTAAATAAAAACAGTAATGAAATATTTTTTTAATTTTTAAAATATTATATTTTTTTGTTTTTTTACTTTTTTGTCTCAACAATAAATTTTACATTTTTATAAAGTGCCCCATATGACAAATTTATCTTAAATCCCGTTTTTTATATGTTTTTGAAGTTAAAACTCACTTTTAGAAGTTATTAAATTTAAAGTTATTTTCACGATGTTTTTTTTTTGAAAAGCACTCAAATTTGTTCATAGCGTTTTTCTAAAAAAAAGAAACACCCTATTACAAAAAATTGGTGCGACTAGGTTAAAAACAAGGTTACCACGTGAAAGAGCGAGTCTTAATCGTTAAGGATGTTGATTTTCATGCATGTAGCTCTAAAGGATCAAAAATACCGATATTCTAAACACAGCATAGGGTAGTGCATTTAATTTCGGCACTTTTCCCAATTGGGAATTTTTGATTTTGGACTATATCTTTAGTAATCCTGGACGGAATACGACGTTTGATAGCTTAAATGAGAGCTAATTATATGTAGATGACTGTCGTCAGCTTTTTATTTGTTATGTTATGATATTTTCATGTGAAATTGTGTATATAATTTACAAAAAATAAAATTGTTACTCGTTTTTAGAACATGGGCATTTCATGATTACGCAATAAATTGGTTTAAAAATTAAACTGTCCTGGTAAAATTTAGTGTATTTTTCAAATTTTTAGTCCCCGTGGTTCTACGTTGCGTCTGTGGTGAGCAATCGTTATAAAATAAAATAGTGTAATTTCGGCACACATTATTGCTGTAGGTAAAAACAGGTTGAATTAAGTGGTCGGGTGTTAACTTGTAGTTGTAAATAGTTAAAAGACAACGTTGAAATGTGTAGGGGTCATAGCACTGCACTTAAACTCGATTAAGGGGGTCCTTTTAAAAAGTGCCGAAATTAAATTCACTTTTTTCCCAAATTTTGCTCATTTTGATACCATTTGGCATTTTAGCTGTAACTTTTTGCCAGTTACACGTTGAACAACAAGTAGAAGCTTAAATTAAAGAAAACTGTTTGAAGATAATGATAGGCTTTTAAATTTTTGTAAATGATGATTTTTTGACTGAGAAACAATCAATTGTTTGTAAAGTAAATCAATTAAATGTATGCATTTAATTTCGGCAATTTTCCATTTTTTTAAAAACTGATTTAATTAAATAAAAAAACAATTTTCGTACAGTGAAACTTTTATGACGCAACGCAGTATCGTAAAAGCTTTAAAATGAGCTAATAAACATGAAAATCGGGCCATACAGTGAAAAGTAACATTGAAAAAACGAAAAAGTGCCGAAATTAAATGCACTACCCTAGGTGAACTACTCGTTTTCGAGAAAAAAAAAATTCAAAATATTTAAAATGTCATATTTTTCAAATTTTGGGGTTAAAATAGGGAAAAAACAACTTTTCCATTCTAATTTTTGGCATGGATTTCATAAAGACCTTTAAATTTGAGTTTTGATTTGTATTTAAGCAATGAGGGGGTTTTTTTGGAAAAAAATTAGGTGTTTTTTTTTTTGTTCACTTACCTATACCCCCAACGATAGAAATTAGAATTCTCTTTATCCAATTTTTTTTTGTTTTCATAACTTTTTTTACTTTATTTCTCCCATTACTGTGAAATTCCAAAAAATTCTCCTTCTGCTTCCAATTTCCAATTCTGACCCAAAGAGCAATTTTTTGTCGCTAAATCAAAAACACATATATATTTTTCTTAATTACAAAAAAAATGTTTACAACGGCCTAAGGGGGTAACGCTAAAACATTATAAAGAAAAGGCTTTTTGTATGCAGTGGGGCGGGGAGCCTTTCCTAAAATGTTATATTTATTTGGAAAGTGCGCCCTTTTAAAAGTCTGTTAGTTCTCGCCACGAAAATTGTTTATTATGCAAAATTTATTAAAAAGAATATTGTCGGAAAAACAGTTATTATTATCACGACAACAGTGCGCCGTTTTAAAACTCTGTCGTGTATCGCTACCAAAACTGTATATTATGCAAGATATATTGAAAACGGCGATTTCACAAACAAACAGTTTTCATAACGACAGAAGCGTGACATTTTGAAGTAATTTAGAGTTTATCCAACATCTATTCGTTTCCAGGGCGCACCTATGGGATAATGCTCAAATCGGTGTGTAATTTTGTCCTACTAAAGTGCAATGAAAACCAACTTGTAATTAATTGAAACTGTTGTTTTAGATTTGGAAGACAACGCGAAAGTCTTAGTGAAATTTCCAGAAAACGAAACAACTGCCAGCTCAGGAGGCACGGACAGAATTCAACTGCACTGTAACGCCACCGGTGAGTTTGTTTGTGTGATTGTTTGTCTGGTCGTCATGTCATTTCTTCATTGCGAAATAGGGTAATAAATAAACAAAAAATCTTTAAAAAATTTTGAGTGTAAAGCTTTTCCTAAAAAATCATCAAAATCAAACACAAAAATTTATTCCTTTTGTAGTGCATTTTTAAAGCAAAAAAACTATAGTGGCGAAATTTAAAACATACTTTCAAGCATAAAGTAAGCAGCCTCTTGGTTATCTCCAAAATATCCCATTTTTATGTTTTCAAACTAGGACAGAGCACAGAGACTCTTTTATTTTTTGAGGGATTGGTGTCTAGGATTACTTCCAAATTTTAGGTCCCAGATCCAGACTTCCCTTGCTTTTTCAGGTGGGAGGTCGACCCAGGATGCGAGATTTTATATTTGGGGGGGGGTTAAAAAAGTTTCTGTAAATCAGTAATTTAAGTGTTTCTGGGTTGGGTCTAATATTGAATTTTATATACTAAAACAGACTATTTAGGCCTTAAAAGTGCATTTTGTAATTTGTAGTGCTTGTAAATTGGTCGGGAGGGGAGATGAAGGGCGTCAGCTTCGCTAGGTCAGGGCTGACCGCTCTCGAGCTTTGGGGGAAGAGAGGGGGCAGGCTTTTTGTAGGGGGAGGGAATCGAAAATTTTGGCTCTGGGGGCGAGTGGACGTAGACCCATAGGTGGGCACTCTCCTGGATTTTAAGGGGGTATACCCGACCCCCCAAATTTAAGGGGGAGTGTCTTGAAAATTTTTTTGAGGTATACCTCAAATACCCCATTTTTAGCGTTTTTAGTACTTGGACTCCCCAAATTTTAAGGGAGGGTGTCGGCAGTAATCGGAATTTCGTGGGGTATAATCCCCTCCCCCCTCCGCCTCCAATCCAACCCCCCCCCCCCCCCGCTTCCCACCTATGACGTAAACCCTTTGGCCCCCCTCCCCCCGAAAAAAACACCTATGCGTATACTCAACTTTTGCTTTTAAGGAAGAATTACGATATTCACTAATTGTCGTAAAATATTCAATAATGGGTCACTTTTAATAAAATACATATAATAAATAATTTTATTTGCTTAAAGCCGGACAAAACTATAGCATTTTTATCATAGTGCACTTGAATAAGCGTGCCCTATGTTAATAATCATAATTTTTATTCTGGAAGAGTGGAAAATCATATTATTGAAAAATGATTCTGCATTAATAGTATATTAGTCACATTCATTTTAAACTTGTTAGGTAAAGTTATTATTTTCATTTTTGACTTGATGTAATTTAATTTGTCTTTTTGATCAAAAATTCCAAATGCAAACAAACAGTCTCTTAAATTTGAATCCATAAATCTAGCTGGAATTTGAGACACAACACACAAAAATAAGACAAAAAATTACTAATTGTAATGATTTTTAGAGCCGAAATTACAAACTTATGCTCATAATACCGCTGAAATTGTTGCGCGGTACCTGAAAATTTTAATTTTTCCGAGTAACTGATAATAAACTTTCAGTGTTTTTTGTTTCTACAGCTATCTCTAGGACGGTTTTCCAAATTTTATCGAAAAACTCCTTAAATTATAGGCAAATAAAATCTAGCTGACCGCGATATTTGCAGTATTGAATCGACTATTTAACAACAAAAACATTCAAAATTTTTCACTAAAGCGGATTAATAACAAAGATTAAAAATTGTATTTTAATAATTATTTATTAAATTACTTAATTTGTAACATAAATGCAAATTTTTTAAGGGCTAAAGTTGGCTAATTTTTGTATATTTTGTGAAAAGGTAGAATTAAAAAAAATTCTGCGTTTATATTTGTTAATAAAAAAAAACATCATTACCGCACAATTTTAATTGGTCCCCTCATGTCTGCATTCTAATTTTCAGCGTCAGCCAGATAATTCAACCATAGGTAATTAAAAAACATTTTTTTAATCATTCACATATGTGTCTGATCCGCGTGCCTTGCTGTAAACTCAAAGTACAAGCATTATTAGAAGGTTATTATCTCTGTTCTTGATTGACCTATTTTCTAATAGATAGCAGGCTAGAGTCGACTTTCAAAAATACAGGTTTATTTCCTGTATTATCATTACCATTTTGAAAAATTTTTTTGCTGTTTATATTTTCCAACGCCTGATTATTTCCGCTTCAATTTTGGTCATAAGATTTTATTTTAAAATAAGATATGCTACATATTATTGTTTTTATTTCACAAACTTTTGACATAGGGTGGTAATTTATTTAAATTAAATAAAAAAAAATGTTTATTTTATTTCAGGATCTAAGTTTCATGAATGGGATTGGTTTTGGTTTTGGAACGGCAGGAGAATTACTAAGCAGCAAAAAGTGTATGCTACGTTTGTTTAACCGGAATTATTAATTAACGCTATTAATTATTAGTTTTAAAGACAAAGAAACCTACCTACTTACCAAGATACCAAATAGTTAAACTTTTAAAATCAAAATTTTTGACCAAGAAGTAAAAGACTGCTATAGTTTTGCTTTGGCAAAAATCTAGCAAATTTTGTTTAAAATAAAAATTTTTGCCTATCGGAATACAATTTTGTGGTTGTCTTAGTTTTGTCTAAAATTTCTAGCACAATATATTACTCTAATAAATTTGCATTTATATATATGTTTTTGGTGTATTGTATAAAACTTTAACTTAGTTTTACTGAACTGGACGCTGTCCAGAAAAAGCCAAGCTTGGAATTCGTACATAAAATGGGCCAAATTAATCTTAAGGATAAAAGTTCATTTTAATGTATACATTATACTATACCCATAGGTCGGCAGCCTCCCGGATTTTTAAGAGGGTATAACCTCCCAAACCCCCCCCCCGCCCCCCCCGAAATCCGGCGAAGCCGGCTTTTTCGTAAGGGGGGACCCTTACGTTTTTTGAATTTTGGGAGAGAAAATTTTTTTTTTAAAATGTTAATACAGAAACTTTCCTGATGCCTTTCAAAAGCATATTAATAGTCAAAAAACCAAATTTTCCCCGCTTCGCGAGTAGTTTAAATTGACAATTTATCTCAGTTTTTTCATTTCAATCGATTTTGCTGCTCAATAGTTAAGGCATACATGTTAAATAAAACTACTATAAACACTGTTAACCTTTTATTAACATTTTAAACACATGTTTTAAATAGATAGGAATAAAAAAAACTTAAATTTTGTTTTAATTATCATCTGGAATAAAAATTTCTAGTGTATTTTAGCGCCTTAAATTAAAAATTTTCTCTTCCATTCCGGGGGGCATTCTGCCCCCCGGACCCCCCTGACAAGGGGCTCCGCCCCTTGACCCCGCTGGGGTGCTCTCGTCCCCCAGACCCCCTCATATCAGGGTTAGTATGGCCCCCAGACCGCCCCCCCTGAAATGAAATCCTGGGCACGCCACTGAGTATACCATAGGTCGGCAGCCTTCCGGATTTTCGGGAGGGTATAACCCCCCTCCCCCCACCCCCGCCTGCGACTATACCATAGGTAGGCAGGCAGCTTTCCGAATTTTCGGCTGACTGATTTGGCTGGCTGGCTGCTTTTATACCTGACCCCCGAAATTTGAAGGTGGAGTCTCAAAAATTTTTTGGGATATACCTCAAATATCCCATAAGTAGCGTTTTTAGTACTGAGACGAGGACCACCAAAATTTTAGAGGAGCGGTCCGTGGTATCCCCAAAATTTAGGGAGGGGCGTGTCGGCCGTAGTATTCGGGATTTTTTTTTTGGGATAACCCCAAATAAATATCAAAAACACAAACAAAAAATATTGTCTTTAGTACCTTTATAATATAAAAAATAACTTTTAGATTTTGTGTTATAATTTTAAATACTAATAACAAAGCTGCCAAATACAAAACAAATTTTTTTAGTTTCTGTATTTTAGTGGTAAATACAGTATCAAGCGGGACAAGTTAACCATCTACAATCCCAAAACTTCCGACAACGGTGTTTATAGCTGCACGGTGGAAAATGGGTACGGCAAAGTCCGAAGCAAAGAAAACTTTCTTCTTAATGTTTCCGGTATGAGTTAAAACTAACTAATGAAACAAGAGTTACTCATATGGCCGGGAGCACGTCACTATATCCCCTGCTCAAACAAAATAATGACGAGTCCTACGGATTCCCTATACCTAAAATTTTATTTTGTAAAACACTGTTTTCTGTAGATAAAAACTGTGTTTATGTGAACATAAACACATTACAAAATTATTGATGTCCATTAGTAAAAATATCGATTTCTTGATGTAGGGTAACTGACTTAATTTCGGCCACGCTTTAATTTCGGCCACCAATTTAGGGTGTTAGAAAATTGGCTTATTTTTAAAACACAAATGAACTAGCACAAAAGTAACTGGATTAATGTTGAATAAAGTGTTTTTACAAAATTTTTTTATTTTTATTATTCTACATTATCAAAATTTTCACACAAAAAGTGAATTTTTTATGATTTTCTTAATTTTTGCTTTGTGTTTAAACTGCATCAAATTTAGAACGAAGCAATATATAACCTTAAAATATCTTCTATTTAAGGCTCAAATTTGTTAATTTTCATGTTTTGATATTTTCTTCAAAATTATTTTGCAATGCGTTTAACTAACTGCGCATTTTAAGATTCCGTTAATTTCGGCCACATTAAAATTTAGGTGAAAGAACCTGCCATTTTTTGTTGTTTTTAAATATCATTGTACTACCGTATTTATAAAGATTTTTTTTTCCTCGTTTGACTTTGTTTTGACGTTCTTTAGGCCAAAAATAAAAATTGAACAAAAAATACAAGTTATCAAAACTTGTTTTTTTAAGGTTTTGACATAATTTTTTAAAGTCTTGCTAATAACTATTAAAGTTCGCAAACGGGAAAAATATGTACCAAGAACAATACCTAAGGGTAAATTTGCAACCTTTAGAAATTTTTATTGTTCAAGCAATAGTTATGGCCAGTTTTTTGTAGGTGGCCGAAATAAATGGCACGCGTCTTAACTTCGGCCACTTTAAAAAAAAGTTTAAACCTTCACTGATATTTAAGTGTAACAGAAATATTCAAATTTTGCACTGGAATAACAAATATAGCTATTGTTTGATTTTTAGGCCAAATTTTGGCTTGATTGAAAAAGCCAGTAAAAACTTATTCAAAAAAATAAAAAAAGGTGGCCGAAATTAAGTCAGTTACCCTACATTGTGCTTTATGTGTATGGGGATCTTAAGACCTCGTGAATATATTGACCTACTTAGGATTTTATGGCCCCTAATCGTTGGGGTGATAACGTAAAAAGTCTCCATAAAAATTGTGTTAAATCTCCATGACTAAATTTCCCATGAAAAACTGTTAATTCCCATAATAACATTTAAAAAATGCGTTTTGAAACTAAAATATTGTTCTAGAAACTTTGTTTTTATTATAAAAAGACATGAAAACAAGTTTTTATTTGTTTCTTTATTCTAAGGAAATCCTTAAAATGATAAATTTTAGTTCTGTCATGATAATAGATATTATGAATATTTTTATTATATTTTTATTATTAAGATAGTTTTATTATGAATAAGTTTTATGTGTATTTTCTAAATGAAGAAAATATTAATTTGATGGAGAATGATCTCAAGTTTATGGGGATTTTGTAAAATTCATGTGGGATTTATTTATGGACTTTTTGTTTGAACCCATTTGCTAACCATTAAAACCATAAATGACCACGGTTAAAAAGCTAGGGGGGTGTTTACCCCGGGTAAATGACATTTCAAAATCTAGGGGGTCCTAGGGGGGTCGAACCCCCCCTAGCTTTCTAGGGAGGGTCGACCCGGGGTGGAAGATTTTGAAACCTAGAGGGGGGTCAGGTGGGGTCCAATTTCCGAAACAAAATACTTTTAAACCATTAAATGTTTAATCATAGTTTCTTTATAAGATAATACCAAAAATATATAATATACCGAAAAATGTGCAACTCCTATATAAAAAAGTACAGAAAAGGTGGCCTTTATAATGAGCCTCTCCATTTAAATGACACTCTCCACTATAATGGCATAGTAGCCATTTTAATTCGGCGAGTTAAAATGGAGAGGAAGCTATTATAATAGCCATTTATTGACTTAATTTCACTTCATATATACTCACAAGTCTAATACTGTCCGGGCCGCACGAGTTTCTGCGTGTTGGTTTAATACTGTTCAACACGAGAAAACTCGTGCGGCCCGGACAGTATTAGACTTGTGAGTATATATGAAGTGAAATTAAGTCAATAAATGGCTATTATAATAGCTTCCTCTCCATTTTAACTCGCCGAATTAAAATGGCTACTATGCCATTATAGTGGAATGGAGAGGCTCATTATAAAGGCCACCTTTTCTGTACTTTTTTATAAAAGCTGCACATTTCGGTATATTATATATTTTTGATAATACTACATTTTATTGAATAAAAAGCGATATTTACATATAAAAATGTGTGTAAAAACATGAAATTATGTTAAAAATTTACGTTTTTGGAAGAAAATTTAGTATAAAAAAGTACCTAAAATTTTCCCGATGAGGGAGGGGGGGGGGCTCAGATTTACAAAAATTAAGAGGGGGTCAGGGGTTAAAAAAATCGAAAATTTGGGGGAAGGGGGACCTCTGGATTTTTTTTGGGGGGGGGCAAAATTTTTTTTCGAGGTTAGGAGGGGTTGAACCCCACCTTACCCCTTTGTTCATCTATGACTAAAACTAAAATTTTGAAAAGATGTAAGAATTTTTTTAAAAAATGCTGATAATATTTGTGTTCAGGTTATCTCCTTTCTTACAATGAAATTTGTTGCCAATCAATCACAATAATTGTTTTATTTTAAATGACGAATTTACCCAGTATCGTGTTTGTCCCGGAAAATCAGCTGGTGAAAATCAGTGCCAAAATTTCTTTGCAGATGTCCAATTCAAAAATGCCAAGCGTTTTGGCTCAAATGGAGAGGTGCGAAGAACAAACAGAATTCGCCACCCACGGGCAGGTGAAATCATGTTTATTATCTGTGGTTGAGAGTATGCCGTTTAAATTCAAATGAATCAGCCAGTCGCATATATTCCATACATACGAATTGTGGCTCATTCTCCCTTTTAGTAACAACGTTGCATAGTATTTATTCAAGACCTGTGCACTGCCCCCCCGCGGTTAGAAAAGCGGGGGCAAATTCCAAAATTGGGGGGGCGCGGGGGGGGCAACTTTTTTGAAAAACGGGGGGGGGGGCGATAGAACGGGGGAGGCAAGCGGGGGGAAAAAAAGAGAAAAAAGGAGAAAAAAAGAAGGGAAAAGGGACAAAAAAGCGAAAATAAGGTAAAAATAGGTCTAGAATAGCTTAAAAATATATTGAAATAGGCTAAAAACTGCAAAAAATTCGCGATGAGTGGCGTCATCATAGGTCAAAAATCGCATCACCTATTTTTTCAGGGTACTTTTTTATTTTTTGGCGGGGGGGGCAATAAACGGGGGAGGGGGCGATCCTCCAATAAAAGGGGGGGGCATTTTAGACCGTCCGCAGGTCTGTTTTATTTGGACTTTGTATCTCAATGTGAGCGCATCGCTGATTGCGTTTTTTGAAAAAACACGATTGATATCATGGCCTTCTATAATTTCTATATTGCCATGTTATGAAACTTATCCCGAAACCTTAAATTTTATGCAATTCATTACCAGTTCATGTCTCGCCGTTGCATTTTTAAAAATTAACGCATATTTTTATCATAATTAATTATGCGCACAGTAGCAAAACTCACGTCCTGCATACTGAAGGTTCTTAGATCGAGTCCCGACTGAGACAGGTTACATTCTGATAATGTTAATATTTGTTATATTAATTGTTGTATGTAAAATCTTGGTTTCACAGTTACATGCTGAGTAACGAAATAAATTAGCTTTTAAAAAACTTTAGCATTTAGTAGAATCTACCAAGCAAATGATAATAGACTGGTAATAACAAAAGTGCAAGAAAGTGATTCTGGCGTTTACGAATGTCTAGGTTATGGAGAAAATCTGAAACAACCACCTCAGGGTTTTGTCGCCTGGCTTGATATTGCTGGTATTGTTTAGTATGGTTTTTTTGTACTTATATAAAGTTTCATCGGTACCAGATTAATAGTCGAAATTTGTTATTATAATATTTTTACGCAATAGCTAATTAAAAACCTAAAGTTTACACTTAAGTTTTTGAGGCTTTTAATCCATTTGTTGTTGTTTTTTGTAAAACACTTAAGGAGTTTCTTTTTTGTGTATTTTAACGAGTAATTCTCAGTATAATGGCATAATAATAGTATTATAGGCAAACCAAAATACCGCATTATAATCATAGATGAACAAAGGGGGGGGGGGAGGTCGGGTGGCGTCCACCCCCCTCTAGCCTTGAAATTTTAAGGGGCCCCCTAGAAAAAAATTCAGGGGGCAGGGCCCCCCTCCCTTCAAATTTTCGAATTTTTACCCCTGAACCCCTCTAGATTTCGAAATCTGGACCCCCCCCCACCCTCCCCTCTCGAGAAAATTTTAAGTACTTTTTTAAATTTTCTTCCAAAAACGTGAATTTTTAATTTTTATTTAACACCCTTTTTTACCAGAATATCGTTTTTTGTTCAATAAAATGTAGTATTATCTTAGAAAAAACTATTATTGAACTTTTAATGGTTTAAAAGAATTTTGTTTCGGACATTGAACCCACCTGACCCCCCTCTAAGTTTTAAAATCTTTCACCCCGGGTCGACCCCCTCCTTTAGAAAGCTAGGGGGGTTCGACTCCTCCCCCTTGGATCCCCTCCTAGATTTTAAAATGTCATTTACCCGGGGTAAATACCCCCCTAGCTTCGGTGACCGTGTTCATCTATGAGTACAATGGCACGCATCAATTGTGCTTTTATTATAGGAGTTTCGTTTTACTTGTATGTTATTACTATTTATATTATTTTATTTTTGAAAAAAATAATAATATTGTAGTAATGATGATGATAATCGATAGGTGCTGATGATTTAGAATTAGGCGAGTTCAGTTCTGCGACCAGATTCGAGCCAATAAAAAATCTCTACGCCGTCGGTAAGGGGAAAAGTACGGCCGTACAGTGCGTACCACCAGATGGAAACCCGAAGTGGACCGCATTCTGGTCCCGAAAAAGGAAAAAATTGCCTACCAGCCCCAACGACCGCGTTAGTTTAGTGTTTTTTTGTAGTTTTTTGTGTTTATTTTATTTTTATTTTGAGGTTTTTTTTAACGCCATTTTGATTTTCCAGCTTAAAATTTTCATATTTTTCTTCGCCTATTGATGTTTATTGTGTGTTTATAAGCCTGTACTAGACGGTTGGAAAAGAAAAACATATACATTTTATCATTTTTTATTCGAAGCGAGAGCAGGATTTTAGCTAACTCTGATCAAGCTTTTGCATCTTATCAAAATGGGAAGGTAGTTGGGTTTATTGTTATACCCTCCTAAAAATGTTTAAAACTGCCGACACTCTCAGGCTCAGTTTAGATAATTTTTTTTCCAAAAAAAAAAACAACTATTTTGCACTGACAAAATATAATTGTGGGAATTAGATAAAAAACGTATTAATTTATCTAAATGAGCATGGCCGGGGAAAGTATTGAGGGATCGAGATGGCTACCCCAGATTAGATCAATGGTTCTTGAATTTGGGGGAGTCTTTAAACCAGTGAAACCCAGAGTCAAGGTCAGGTGGCCAGGTGGTGGTCAGACTTTTTAGTTGTTGTAAATCATTTAATTTTTTAGAAATAGTATTGTATTTCACAGATCAAAATAGGGTATTTAGGCATAAAAATGTCCAAAAGTACGGGTTTTTTTTACTAAAAACTGTGTACTTGAAACCGAATGAATATAGACTAAAAATTATACTCAAAAAATAGGCTGGAAAAAAGAGGGGAAGGGCGTCTGTACAAAAATTCCGGACGGCTGGCTGTGGGTGTTAAAAAAGAAGACCCGGAATTTTTTTAGAAGGGGGAAGGGGTCTATTTTGAGAATAGGGGGCATGAACTGCGCCCTGGCTGACCCCTAAGCTAATTTACGTTTGATTAATACAAAAATCACATTCAAGCTATTTTAACATCGTATAATTATGAAATTTTAGAGCCAAAGGGATGCAGTTAATAATAACCAAGGCGGTAACAAGTGATCGCGGGGAGTATGTTTGCGTGGTTGAAAATTTTGGCCGGACGTCGCGAGGAAACGCTGGAGCTTTACGTTTCCAAACCACCTCAGCTGGAGTACCATCCCACCAGCTTGGAGCTAGTGGAAAGAGCCACGTCGTTTTTTGAATGCCGCTTTAAGGTTTGTTGTGTTTTTTAGTATTCTATGGATTTTTTTGCTTCTGTTTGAGATGAAGAAAATACATCAAATTTAGGAACGTAACCAAGGGGGGCGGCCGCCCCCCCCCCCCCCCCGAAACGGTTGGACAGGGAAGAGTAGGGAGAGTGGTTGGGCGGGGGGGGGGCGGCCGCTACTCCCCCCCCGAAATGGTCGCCAGATAGTAAAATTTAGGGGTTTTCAGAGGCCAAAAATTGAAAATTTTCTAGCACCTCGCTAATCGCTCGGCGCCAAACTATAAAATAATTTTAGTTCCCCAATTAAGCCTTAAATCCAAAAATTTTTTACGCTTCGCTTAGCTCAGCGGTCACCACTTTCTATAGTATACATACATATACCTCGCTATTTATCTTGCCTAATGCTAATGTTATTTCAAAGTTAGTACAATATTTTTTATAAGTAATAAGTACTACACAGAAAGCAAAACAAACAATCATATTGGTTGATTTATGTACCTCCCCCTCTTAAATTTTCCAGCCGCCTATAGCATTGGCTAGGATTTTTTCATATAGGTAGGTAGGTACACTAAAAACATGGAGTGGAGATGCTGCTCATGTGCTTTGGTTTACAATTTTGGTGTAGCCAAGAGTCTGAAAGGCCTCTAAATTCTTTTTTTTTTTTGTAAAATCCAGGCTCTGCGAATGTGTGCTAATGTAATTTTTAACTAAGAAAACATGTTTTTACCGCTAAAAACATTAGATAATACGTTATTAGGCCAAAAACAGTGTATTATGCAGCTTTATCTACGTTTATCCCTGCTTTTTTAACGTTTTCAAAAATTAAGGGGGGTTCCGCCTCGCGCCCCCCCCCCCCCCCAAAATTTCTGGAAATTTTTTTTGTACTATAATCCGCCCCCTCCCCAAAATAAAACCCTGGGTACGTCGTACGTCCCCTCGATCAAATTGTTTTTACTTTAAACATTTATTTAAAATAAAAAAACCTCACAACCTAAAAACACCTTAAAAACTTTAAGGTCCACTTTTATCATTTTTCAACGTTAAAACAATAATGCTACTTATGTAACTCAACCAGCAGTCGTATAAATGAATTATAAATGTTACCATCAGTCCATTTTTAGGGAAGTGAATATCCTGTAACAGTAGTCAATTGGGAAAAGGATGAGGAACCAATTTACGTAAGATTCTTCAAAATTTTAATTTTGAGACTTAAAATAAACAAAATATAAACTGAATTTAAAAAAAAACGTGGTAATATTTTAATAGTTAACATTTTTTATTAAAAATATAGAGCAATATGTAACTGAACGAGTAAATAACTGCAAAAAAAAAAAACGATTGCTTATATTTTTAATAAAATTTTTAACTATTAAAATATTACCACGTTTTTTTTAAATTCAGTTTATATTTTGTTTATTTTTAGTCTCAAAATTAAAATTTTGAAGAATCTTACGTGTAATTGGTTCCTCATCCTTTTCCCAATCGACTACTGTTACAGGATATTCACTTCCCTAAAAATGACTGATGGTAACATTTATAATTCATTTATACGACTGCTGGTTGAGTTACATAAGTAGCATTATTTTTTTAACGTTGAAAAATGATAAAACTGGACCTTAAAGTTTTTAAGGTGTTTTAATTTTGTAAGGTTTTTTTATTTTAAATAAATGTTAAAAGAAAAACAATTTGATCAGGACGTACCACGTACCCAGGGTTTCATTTGGGGGGGGGCGGATTATAGTACAAAAAAATTTCCAGAAATTTTGGGGGGGGGGGGGGCGGAGCGCGGCAAATCCTTAATTTTTGAAAACGTTAAAAAAGCAGGGATAAACGTAGATAAAGCTGTACAATACACTGTTTTTGGCCTAATAATAACGTATTATCTAATGTTCTTAGCGGTAAAAACATGTTTTCTTAGTTAAAAATTACATTAGCACACATTCGCAGAGCCTGTGTTTTACAAAAAAAAAGAATTTAGAGACCTTTCAGACCCCTTGGGTTCACCAACATTGTAAACCAAAAGCATCTCGACTCCATGTTTTTAGGGTACCTACCTACCTATATGAAAAAACCTAGCCAATGCTATAGGCGGCTGGAAAATTTAAGAGGGGGAGGTACATAAATCAACCAATAGATTGTTTGTTTTGCTTTCTGTGTAGTACTTATTTTATAAAAAATAGTACTAACTTTGAAGATAACATTAGCATTAGAAGATAAAGTAGGGTAGGTATATGTATGTATACTATAGAAAGTGGTGACCGCTGAGCTAAGCGAAGCGTAAAAAATTTTTGGATTTAAGGCTTAATTGGGGAACTAAAATTATTTTATAGTTTGGCGCCGAGCGATTAGCGAGGCGTTAGAAATTTTTGAATTTTTGGCCTCTGAAAACCCCTAAATTTTACTATCTGGCGACCATTTCGAGAGGGCGGCGGCCGCTCCCCCCCGCCCAACCACTCCCCCTACTCTTCGTTCCGACCGTTTCGGGGGGGGGGGCGGCCGCCCCCTTGGTTACGTTCCTAAATTTGATGTATTTTCTTTATCTAAACAGAAGCAAAAAAATCGATAGAATACTAAAAAACACAACAAACCTTAAAGCGGCATTCAAAAAACGACGGGCTCTTTCCACAGCTCGAAGCTGGTGGGACGGCAACTCCAGCTAGGTGGTTTGGAAACGTAAAGCTCCAGCGTTCCTCGTGATGTCCGGCCAAATTTTCAACCATGCAAACATACTCCCCGCGATCACTTGTTACCGCCTTGGTTATTATTAACTGCATCCCTTTGGCTCTAAAAGACTCATAATTATATCATGGAAAAATTACCTTGAATGTGATTTTTGTATAAATCAATCGTACATGAGCTTAGGGGTCAGCTAGGGCGCAGCTTCATTCCCCCTAGTCTCAAAAAGACCCCTTCCCCCTTCTAAAAAAACAGGGCTTCTTTTTTAACACCCACAGCCAGCCGTCCGGAATTTTTTACAGACGCCCTTCCCTCTTTTTCCAGCCATTTTGAGTATAATTTTTAGTCTATATTCATTCGGTTTCAAATACACAGTTTTTAGTAAAAAAAACCCGTACTTTTGGACATTTTTATGCCTAAATACCCTATTTTTTAATCTGTGAAATACAATACTATTTCTAAAAAAATTAAATGATTTACAACAACTAAAAAGTCTGACCACCACCTGGCCACCTGACCTGACTCTGGGTTTACACTGGTTTAAAATACTCCCCAAATTCAAGAACCATTTATCTAATCTGGGTAGCGATCTCGATCCCTCAATACCTTCCCCGGCCAATGCTCATTGAGATCAATTAATACGTTTTTCATCAATTCCCACAATTATATTTTGTCAGTGCAAAATAGTTGTTTTTTTTTTGGAAAAAAAATTATCTAAATCTAGCCTGAGAGTGTCGGCAGTTTTAAAGATTTTTAGGAGGGTATAACAATAAACCCAACTACCTTCCGATTTTGATAAGATGCAAAAGCTTGATCAGAGTTAGCTAAAATCCTGCTTCTCGCTTCGAATAAAAATGATAAAATGTATATGTTTTTCTTTTCCAACCGTCAAGTACACGCTTATAAACACACAATAAACATCAATAGGCGAAGAAAAATATGAAAATTTTAAGCTTGAAAATCAAAATGGCGTTAAAAAAAAACCTCAAAATAAAATAAAAACACAAAAAACTACAAAAAACACCAACCTAACGCGGGCGTTGGGGCTGGTAGGCAATTTTTTCCTTTCGGGACCAGAATGCGGTCGGTTCGGGTTTCCATCTGGTGGTACGCACTAGGTCGTATTTTCCCCTGACCGACGGCGTAGAGATTTTTTATTGGCTCGAATCTGGTCGCAGAACTTAACTCGCCTAATTTTAATTATTTAGGCACTTATCGATTATCATCATCATTACTACAATATTATTATTTTTTTCAAAATAAAATAATATAAATAGTAATAACATACAAGTAAAACGAAACTCCTATAATAAAAGCACAATCATGCGTGCCATTGTAATCATAGATGAACTTGTTACCAAGCTAGGGGGGTATTAACCCCAGGTAAATGACATTTCAAAATTATAATAGGGTCTGAGGGGGGGAACGCCCGAGCTTTTTTATAGGATTGACTCAGGGTGGAAGATTTTCTAAACCTAGAGGGTGGTCTGGTCAGGTGGGGTTCAATGTCCGAAACAAACCATTAAAGGTTTAATAATAGTTTTTTTATAAGATAATACTACATTTTATTGAACAAAAAGCGATGTTCTGGTATAAAAAGGGTGTAAAAACATAAATTTGTGTTAAAAATTCACGTTTTGGAAGAAAATTTAATAGAAAAAAAGTACCTAAAATTTTCTCGAGAGGGGAGGGGGGGGCAATAAAACGGGGGGGGCAATCCTCCAATAAAACGGGGGGGGGCATTTTTAGACCGTGCACAGGTCTGTTTTATTTGGGACTTTGTATCTCAATGAGGGCGCATAGCTGATTGCGTTTTAAAACACGAGTGATATCATGGCCTTCTATAATTTCTATATTGCCATGTTATAAAACTATCCGAAACCTTAAATTTTATGCAATTCATTACCAGTTCATGTCTCCTTGCATTTTTAAAAATTAACGCATATTTTTATCATAATTAATTATGCGCGCAGTGGCAAAACTCACGTCCTGCATACTGAAGGTTCTTAGATCGAGTCCCGACTGAGACAAGTTACATTGTGATAATGTTAATATTTGTTATATTAATTGTTGTATGTAAAATTTGGTTCCGCAGTTAGTGCTGAGTAACGAAATAAATTAGCTTTAAAAAACTTTAACATTTAGAATCTACCAAGCAAATGATAATAGACTGGTAATAACAAAAGTGCAAGAAAGTGATTCTGGCGTTTACGAATGTCTAGGTTATGGAGAAAATCTGAAACAACCACCTCAGGGTTTGTCGCCTGGCTTGATATTGCTGGTATCGTTCAGATGGTTTTTTTTGTACTTGTATGAAGTTTCATCGGTACCAGATTAGTAGTAGAAGTATTATAATATTTTTAGACTATAGCTAATTAAAAACCTAAGTTTACACTAAGTTTGAGGCTTTTAATCCATTTGTTGTTGTTTTTTTGTAAAACACTTAGAGTTTATTTTTTTGTGTATTTAAGCAGTAATTCTCAGTATAATGGCATAATAATAGTATTATAGGCAAACCAAGATCCTCGCATTATAATCATAGATGAACAAAGGGGGGAGAAAATAGGGGGAGTCCACCCCCTCTAGCCAAAAAGGGCCCCCAGAAAAAAACCAGGGCCCCCTCCCCTCAAATTTTCGAAATTTTCAAACCCCTGACCCCCCTCTAGATTTTGAAATCTGGCCCCCCCTCCCCTCTCGAGAAAATTTTAGGTACTTTTTTTATACTAAAATTTTCTTCCAAAACGTGAATTTTTAACACAAATTAGTTTTACACCTTTTTATACCAGAACATCGCTTTTTGTTCAATAAAAGAGTATTATCTTATAAAAAAACATTATTAAACTTTAATGGTTAAAAGGATGTTCGGACATGAACCCCACCGACCAGACCACCCTCTAGGTTTCAAAATCTTCCACCCTGGGCTCATCTCCCAAAAGCTCGGGGGTCGACCCCCCCCCTAGGACCCTCCTCCTAGATTTTGAAATGTCATTTACCTGGGGTTAGCACCCCCGAAGCTTCGGTGACCGTGTTCATCTATGATTACAATGGCACGCATCAATTGTGCTTTTATTATAGGAGTTTCGTTTTACTTGTATGTTATTACTATTTATATTATTTTATTTTTGAAAAATAATAATATTGTAGTAATGATGATGATAATCGATAGGTGCTGATGATTTAGAATTAGGCGAGTTCCAGTTCTGCGACCAGATTCGAGCCAATAAAAAATCTCTATGCTGTCGGTCAGGGGAAAATACGGCCGTAGAGTGCGTGCCACCAGATGGGAAAACCCGGAAAACTGACCGCATCTGGTCCGAAAAGGAAAAAATTGCCTACCAGCCCAACGCCCGCGTTAGGTTGGTGTTTTTGTAGTTTTTTGTGTTTATTTTATTTTTATTTTGAGGTTTTTTTTTAACGCCATTTTGATTTTCAGCTTAAAATTTTCATATTTTTCTTTGCTCATTGATGTTTATTGTGTGTTTATAAGCGTGTACTTGACGGTTGGAAAAGAAAAACATATACATTTTTTATCATTTTTATTCGAAGCGAGAGCAGGATTTTTGCTAACTCTGATCAAGCTTTTGCATCTTATCAAAATTGTAAGGTAGTTGGGTTTATTGTTATACCCTCCTAAAAATCTTTTAAAACTGCCGAATATTACAGGCTCAGTTTAGATAATTTTTTCCAAAAAAAAACAACTATTTTGCACTGACAAAATATAATTGTAGGGAATTAGATAAAAAACGTATTAATTGACTCAATGAGCACGGCGGGGAAGTTTTAGCAATTCGAGATCGCCTGACCGAGATTACAGAATGGTCTGAATTTAGGGGAGTCTTTAAACCAGTGTAAACCCAGAATTAAGTGCGAGGGGCCAGGTGGTGGTCAGACTTTTTAGTTGTTGTAAATCATTTAATTTTTTTTGAGAAAATAGTATTGTATTTCACAAATTAAAATAGGGTATTTAGGCATAAAAATGTCCAAAGTACGGTTTTTTTTACTAAAAACTGTGTATTTGAAACCGAATGAGTAGTAGACGAAAAATTATACTCAAAAATAGGCTGGAAAAAGAGGGGAAAGGGCGTCTGTACAAAAATCTGGACGGCTGGCTGTGGGTGTTAAAAAAAGAAGACCCTAATTTTTTTTAGAAGGGGAAGGGGTCTATTTTGAGACTAGGGGGAATGAACTGCGCCCTGGCTGACCCCTAAGCTCTATGTACCATCGATTTATACAAAAATCACATTCAAGCTATTTTAACATAAATATAATTATGAGTTTTAGAGCCAAAGGGATGCAGTTAATAATAACCAAGGCGGTAACAGTGATCGCGGGAGTATGTTCGCGTGGTTGAAAATTCGGCGACGTCGCGAGGAAACGCTGCAGCTTTACGTTTCAAACCACCTCAGCTGGAGTACCATCCCACCAGTTGGAGGCTAGTGAAAAATGCCACGTCGTTTTTGAATGCCGCTTAGTTTGTTGTGTTTTTTAGTATTCTATCGATTTTTTTGTTCCTTTTAGATAAAGAAAATACATCAAATTTAGGAACGTAACCAAGGGGGCGGCCGCCCCCCCGCAAACGGTCGAATATGGGGAAAAATAAGGAGAGCGGGTCGGCGGGGGCGGCCGCCCCGCCCCCCCGAAAATGGTTGTCAGATAGTAAAAATTAGGGGTTTTCAGAGGCCAAAAATCCAAAATTTTCTAGCACCTCGCTAATCGTCGGCGCCAAACTATAAAAATAATTTCAGTTCCCAATTTAAGCCTTAAATCCAAAAATTTTCACGCTTCGCTTAGCTCAGCGGTCACCACTTTCTATAGTATACATACATATACCTCGCTATTTATCTTGCCTAATGCTAATGTTATTTCAAAGTTAGTACAATATTTTTTATAAGTAATAAGTACTACACAGAAAGCAACAAACAATCTATTGGTTGATTATGTACCTCCCTCTTAAATTTTCCAGCCGCCTATAGCATTGGCTAGGTATTTTTTCATATAGGTAGAGGTACACTAAAAAGAGGGAGGGAGATGCGCTCATGTGCTTGGTTTACAATTTTGGTGTAGCCAAAGGTCTGAAAGGCCTCTGAAATTCTCTTTTTTTTTTGTAAAAAAAATCCCAGGCTCTGCGAAATGTGCTGAATGTAATTTTTGAACTAAGAAAACATGTTTAACCGCTAAACATACAGAATAACTATTAGGCCCAAAAACAGGTATTATGCAGCTCACTCCTACGTTATCCCTGCTTTTTAACGTTTTCAAAAATTAAGGGGGGGTTCCGCCTCCGCCCCCCCCCCCCCCAAATTTCTGAAATTTTTTGTACTATAATCCGCCCCCCCCAAATGAAACTGGGTAACGTGGTACGTCCTGATCAAATTGTTTTTACTTTTAACATTTATTTAAAATAAAAAAACCTTACAAAATTAAAAACACCTCAAAACTTTAAGGTCCAGTTTTATCATTTTTCAAATGTTAATTAAAAATAAAACGACTGGATGTAACTCAACCAGCAGTCGTATAAATGAATTATAAAATGTTACCATCAGTCATTTTCTAGGGAAAGCGAAATATCTGTAACAGTAGTCGATTGGGAAAAGGATGAAGTAACCAATTCACGTAAGATTCTTCAAAATTTTAATTTTGAGACCTAAACAACAAATATAAACGAATTTAAAAAAACGTGGTAATATTTTAATAGTTAACATTTTTTATTAAAATATAGGAAAATTTTTGTAAAAAATACAGTCCTAAGGCAAAGTGGGTCCGTACAAAAAAACCCCATGAAAAATTCTGATAGGCCGAAATTCCCCACAACAATAATGCGTTTTTTGCAATATTTCCTTTAAATTTTGACACTTGGAAAATACAACAAAAAAAAATTTATCAATTGTAAAATTTGAGCTTGATTTTAGGGTCTTTGCTTTAGGCTTGGGAAAAAATAAAACATAAAAAACATTTTTTTTAATGCTTTTATGATTAAAACTTAGTTATTTTTTAACACATTTTAGTTTGCAAACATTTTCTGTTTTGTTATGGGGAATTTTAAACTAGTTTATGGGGAATTTCGCCATGGGATTTTTACACTACTTTTATGGGGGGATTTTGCACCGCACGTCACCCCAAAGTCTTCAATTCAAGCTATATATTACACTATAGTAATTTTTGTATTTTGAATCAATCTAATTGGTTTATCTTTGTCTTAATATTTCATTTATGGGAATTAATTGATGTTTTGCTTCAGTGACTTTTTACGATACTTTTAGGTTTTGCGGGAAAGATTCGCGGTAATTAATTTCGTAATAATGACAGGTGGAAAGGAACTCTTTACAGATCAAGGAAATCTGCGTCTTGAAGACTATTGGAAGTTACAGGTGTGTCGTTAAAACAGCCGACCAGCCGGAAATTTAAGGTTGGTTTGTACTTTCTTTTAATTGTTTCATTTTTGTATTTAAAATAAAAATTGTGAATAAGAGTATCAATAAGTTTACTCGAACGTTTTTTTTTAAATTACTAAACCCTTTAAGCGACAAGCAATAACAAATATATTCGTTAATTGTCAGTCTTCAGTTAATCTTTATAATATTATTTTCTATTTAGTGCATAACCTAATCATGCGGAAAATATTTTCATTTAATAAATATTAATACAAACAATAAAAATACAGACTAAAGATTATAATGTTTAGGATAAAAAATATTATAAATAATATTTGTTTTTATTATAAAGAATAAAATATTGTAATATTTTTAGGTCCAATCCTGCCACTTTAAACTAAAGCAGCAACTGGATTTTAATCCGAAACCCGTAGACAAACACTTGGAATGGGAAGTATGTACCGCTAAACAACTAAATAGTTTTATTTTCATCTGTCAGTACTCTCTTTTGCTCAAAATAATTAACATTGCATAATATCAACTAATTTAGAAAACGACAAACGTCTTCTCGTACAGTAGCCGAAAATTCCTCCAAATAAATATGGTTCCAAAAATCCGGGAGGTTGCCCACGTAGCGGGAAGAGTGTTTTACCCCTCTCCTACCACCTTCTCATTGCTAAAAAGTACTTCGACTTAACATGAATAATTTTAGAAACTAACAAAATACGCTGACCAACGCAAGGGATCCCGATCCGAAAAATCAAATGGACGGGGATGGTGAGACCTGGGTACACAGATGGGAACGTTACGGATTACTATACACCGCAAACGGAATTCGAGGAAAATGTCAAAGACAAAAATGGAACAATTTATTTCATGAATGTAAGTCATGTTTATTTTTTAAGATAACGGTAAAAGATTTTTTTGATCTGTGTATGTATAAAAATTTTAAATAATTTATTGATATTACCATTTTATGCCGCACTGGTAAATCTAGTGTAAAAAACAGTATTTTTAACGAATACCAAAAAATATTTTGTATTATTTTTTTTATAAAATATTCGCCGATGTACTGAACATTACGTAATATGTAGAAAATAAAAACTCATTGTTGTTTGGCCGCAGGAAATTATTTAGGACACCAAGTTTTACAAGAAAAATTATTGTTTTTATTATTTTAATTTTAGGTGCAATATGAAAATGCGGGTTTGTACATGTGCGTGGCTGTAAATCGACAAGGTGTTATAAACACCACAATTAAAATTGAAGTGTTTAAAAGCGCCATTTTTACCCAGGTACTTTCATTCGTTTAGTTGTTTAGCTTTTTTTACAAAACTTATGAGAAACTTTAATAAAATATGCTGTTCATGCTCATTTATTCATAATTATTTAATAGTGCAGTGTGGTGTTAATTCTTTATATATTTGTAAAATAAAAGATTATACCACGACTGTAATAACTTTACTTTTGTACCCATTGGTATTATCATCGTGTCTTTAAATCAAACGTTTTCCATTCGCACTCTCAACAAAGGATAACACACATAATCGTATACAGATAAGGGAACAAGGTAAAAGTTCCCTACTTTCCTCCTGTCGTTTTTTTACAATAACTAGATTGAATAAATTTTAACTTAATTTTGCAAATTAAAATATAATAACATTTTCTCGAATAAGCACTAGATATTTTGGGCGAATGACCCGTAGTTCTTCCCTTGTCGCAAAATTGTTGATACGGCTATGGCATTGCATTTTTTGCTTTAAAGGTTCCTCAAAACTTGACAGTGGACGAAGGTCAAACTGTGTGGTTTCATTGTGCCGCAAGTGGAACGCCGAAACCTCGCCTAGACTGGTGGTTTGAAGACGAAGAAATTAGGAATTGGTATCTTATTAGGTTTTATAAAGAGCTTTGCGCACTAGCGTACAATCCAAAAGCTATAAAAATCTCGATTTTTGCGAAAAGTATTGTCATCAATCAGTTAGGTTCATTACAACACACCTTTATGACTTGTATAAAGTGTGATAAACTTTCATACTTTTGCTACTACTTTTTTACTTTTTTTGTTTTTAAAATAAATTTATCGTTTTATTTTAGGGAAGAGTAGTAATTTGAATAATCCTTCCCTTATAGTACTCCCACCAAGAGAGAGTATACTTAAAAGATTTCCGTGCTGCATAGAACAGCAACAATTAGAAGACTATCGAAATTTTGTTTGGCTGAAATTTTAGGTTCTCTGAACTATCATTCTAAATGTTTACTGGTTAGTGATTGGTAGATGTTTGTAAATATTTCAGGGTTAAGATTTTGAAACCGCCTTTTAAATCTTTGCTAAAGCCTAAAGCTTGGTTCATGCTTCGTAACAAATTTCATTTCATGACAAATTTAGGACAAAGTCCAAAGTTTTTAAGTCTAGTTCATACTTTGTCCAAAGGACATTCCGATGTTCCAAAGGACAAAATGCAAAAGGAAAAAGAACAAAGGACATTTTAGACAAGCCAGAGTTGTCTTTTAAACTATTGAAATTTGTCAAAAAACAGCAAAAACAAAGTTGAAATTATTCATCTTGTGTTTTGGACAGTTTTTTGAATTTTCTTTTGACCTGTCTTTTGGACAAATTAAACAAAGCCTTCATACTTCGTCTAAGGACAACTTTTTAAAATTGTCCAAAGGATATCTTTGGATTGTGCAAAAGACAACTTTGGCTTGTTTAAAAGTCTTTTGGATTTATCCTTTGAACAATTTGGACCAAAAAGTTGCGTAAAACTCACAATATTACTCATGATCTTAAATTTGAGAATAACATCGAGAAATCAATATTTCAGGAAATTCTCTAATTACAAACTTCATGAAAACAATACATTAGAATTACAAAAAGTGAAAGTAAGAAACGCGGGGAAAATATTGGTGCATGGTTGGAAAAGAGAAGTTAGGTCTAAAGAAAAAAGAAGCCATTTTAGGTAAAGATTTATTTTACTAATTTGCTTTTTTTGTAGAACATTGATTATTTTGTTTGTGCCAGATATTATTAATGTATCTTTTTTTTTCAATTCTTGTACAATAAATAATTATTCTTTTGTATTTGGTATTTATTAAAATTTAATTTTACTGTAATTAATTTTTTGATTTTATTTGGCTAAAGAGAAGAGTACAAAAAAAGTTCAATGAATTTATAAAAAAATTTAATTGAGCGTTGTAAATCATTTTGGGCAAACTAGTATTGTTTTAATATTTTTGAGCAAGTTGTTTCAAACATAAAATCACAGTATTGTTGGTGGTTGGTCGTCAATTGATTTTACGAAGCTGGATTGATTTTGATGGTTTCACCAACCATTTTTTGCTGCGTGTGATTTTTCCAGTGTTTTAATTTAATTCATGTTGCTTTATAAAAACATTAGATAACAACAATTCTTTACTAATTATAAAAAAAATTGTTTTTAGGCATCCGCGTGACTCCGGGTGGAACGCCTTACTACGGCAGCTATCGATTCGACGATGAGGACACAGCCACTCACGTTACCCCGCCTTTCACTACCGAGGAATCCAAAATAAATCCCGTCTCTGTCGGTTAGTATTTAGGGTAACTGACTTAAATTCGGCCAGGCCTTAATTTCGGCCACCGGCTCTTATTTTTGTCAGGTGCAAAGTTAATAAACTGCGTATGGCTGGACAGATCGCCATGTCGATCTATCTAGCCGTACGCTGTTCATTTCGTAAGTTTGCACTTGGCTAGAATAAGAGCCGGTGGCCGAAATTCAGACTGGCCGAATGTTAGTCAGTTGCCCTAACTCTAATATTATTATTCCTATTTGTTGCCTATGCGTGAAACATTATCTCTCTGGTCTAGTTTACGAACCCATGCACTTTTTTAAAATAAATTTGGAATTAATTGTGTTGGCTGATGCCTAGAAATTTCTAAGGAAACACAAAAAAATGTATTTTAAAATATTTATTTTGATTTAGGTATAGCATTCGGGGTCGCATTCGGTTATTTTCTCTTGGTGCTTTGTCTGGTGGGAGTTTGTCGCTACAAAAAACGAAGGAACAAGAGCCGAAAATTTCCTCCGCCATCCGCTAATGCCACCCAGAATCAAAATAAATATTTTAATATACATTTTTTTGTGTTTCCTTAGAAATTTCTAGGCATAAGCCAACACAATTAATACCAAATTTATTTTAAAAAAGTGCATGGGTTCGTAAACTAGACCAGAGAGATAATGTTTCACGCATAGGCAACAAATAGGAATAATAATATTAGAGTTAGGGCAACTGACTAACATTCGGCGACAGTCTGAAATTCGGCTACCTGGCTCTTATTCTAGCCAAGTGACAAACTTCACGAGTGAAAAAACAGCGTACGGCTAGATCATATCGACATGGCGATCCTGTCCAGGCCATACGCCAGTTTATTAACTTTGCACCTGACAAAAATAAGAGCCGGTGGCCGAAATTAAGGCCTGGCCGAATGTTAGTCAGTTACCCTAAATACTAACCGACAGAGACGGGATTTTATTTTGGATTCCTCGGTAGTGAAAGGCGGGGTAACGTGAGTGGCTGTGTCCTCATCGTCGAATCGATAGCTGCCGTAGTAAGACTTTCCACCCGGAGTCACGCGGATGCCTAAAAACAGATTTTTTTTATAATTAGTAAAGAATTGTTGTTATCTAATGTTTTTATAAAGCAACATGAATTAAATTAAAACACTGGAAAAATCACACGTAGCAAAAAATGGTTGGTGAAACCATCAAAATCAACCTCGTAAAATCAATTGACGACCAACCACCAACAATACTGTGATTTTATGTTTGAAACAACTTTGCTCAAAAATATTAAAACAATACTAGTTTGCCCAAAATGATTTACAACGCTCAATTAAATTTTTTTATAAATTCATTGAACTTTTTTTGTACTCTCCTCTTTAGCCAAATAAAATAGAAAGAATTAATTACAGTAAATTGTAAATTTTTAATAAAATACCAAATACAAAAGAAAAAAATCATATTATTGTACAAGAATTGAAAAAACAAAGATACATTAATAATATCTGGCACAAACAAAATAATCAATGTTCTACAAAAAAAGCGGAGATTGGTTAGATAAATTGTTTACCTAAAATGGCTTCTTTTTTCTTTAGACCTGCTCTGTTTCCAACCATGCACCAATATTTTCCCGCGTTTCTTACTTTCACTTTTTGTAATTCTAATGTATTGTTTTCATGAAGTTTGTAATTAGAGAATTTCCTGAAATATTGATTTCTCGATGTTATTCTCAAATTTAAGATCATGAGTAATATTGTGAGTTTTACGCAACTTTTTGGTCCAAATTGTTCAAAGGATAAATCCAAAAGACTTTTAAACAAGCCAAAGTTGTCTTTTGCACAATCCAAAGATATCCTTTGGACAATTTTAAAAAGTTGTCCTTAGACGAAGTATGAAGGCTTTGTTTAATTTGTCCAAAAGACAGGTCAAAAGAAAATTCAAAAAACTGTCCAAAACACAAGATGAATAATTTCAACTTTGTTTTTGCTGTTTTTGACAAATTTCAATAGTTTAAAAGACAACTCTGGCTTGTCTAAAATGTCCTTTGTTCTTTTTCCTTTTGCATTTTGTCCTTTGGAACATCGGAATGTCCTTTGGACAAAGTATGAACTAGACTTAAAAACTTTGGACTTTGTCCTAAATTTGTCATGAAATGAAATTTGTTACGAAGCATGAACCAAGCTTTAGGCTTTAGCAAAGATTTAAAAGGCGGTTTCAAAATTTTAACCCTGAAATATTTACAAACATCTACCAATCACTAACCAGTAAACATTTAGAATGATAGTTCAGAGAACCTAAAATTTCAGCCAAACAAAATTTCGATAGTCCTCTAATTGTTGCTGTTCTATGCAGCACGGAAATCTTTTAAGTATACTTTCTCTTGGTGGGAGTACTATAAGGGAAGGATTATTCAAATTACTACTCTTCCCTAAAATAAAACGATAAATTTATTTTAAAAACAAAAAAAGTAAAAAAGTAGTAGCAAAAGTATGACAGTTTATCACACTTTATACAAGTCATTAAGGTGTGTTGTAATGAACCTAACTGATTGATGACAATACTTTTCGCAAAAACCGAGATTTATATAGCTTTTGGATTGTACGCTAGTGCGCAAAGCTCTTTATAAAACCTAATAAGATACCAATTCCTCATTTCTTCGTCTTCAAACCACCAGTCTAGGCGAGGTTTCGGCGTTCCACTTGCGGCACAATGAAACCACACAGTTTGACCTTCGTCCACTGTCAAGTTTTGAGGAACCTTTAAAGCAAAAAATGCAATGCCATAGCCGTATCAACAATTTTGCGACAAGAGAAGAACTACGGGTCATTCGCCCAAAATATCTAGTGCTTATTCGAGAAAATGTTATTATATTTTAATTTGCAAAATTAAGTTAAAATTTATTCAATCTAGTTATTGTAAAAAAAACGACAGGAGGAAAGTAGGGAACTTTTACCTTGTTCCCTTATCTGTATACGATTATGTGTGTTATCCTTTGTTGAGAGTGCGAATGGAAAACGTTTGATTTAAAGACACGATGATAATACCAATGGGTACAAAAGTAAAGTTATTACAGTCGTGGTATAATCTTTTATTTTACAAATATATAAAGAATTAACACCACACTGCACTATTAAATAATTATGAATAAATGAGCATGAACAGCATATTTTATTAAAGTTTCTCATAAGTTTTGTAAAAAAAGCTAAACAACTAAACGAATGAAAGTACCTGGGTAAAAATGGCGCTTTTAAACACTTCAATTTTAATTGTGGTGTTTATAACACCTTGTCGATTTACAGCCACGCACATGTACAAACCCGCATTTTCATATTGCACCTAAAATTAAAATAATAAAAACAATAATGCTTCTTGTAAAATTTGGTGTCCTAAATAATTTCCTGCGACCAAACAACAATGAGTTTTTATTTTCTACATTTTACGTAATGTTCAGTACATCGGCGAATATTTTATAAAAAAATAATACAAAATATTTTTTGCCATTCGTAAAAAATACTGTTTTTTACACTAGATTTACCAGTGCGGCATAAAATGGTAATATCAATAAATTATTTAAAATTTTTATACATACACATTTCAAAAAAATCTTTTACCGTTATCTTAAAAAATAAACATGACTTACATTCATGAAATAAATTGTTCCATTTTTGTCTTTGACATTTTCCTCGAATTCCGTTTGCGGTGTATAGTAATCCGTAACGTTCCCATATATATCCAGGTCTCCCATACGCATCCATTTGATTTTTGGGTGGGGATCCCCTTTTGCGTTGCAGCGTATTTGTGCATTTCTAAAATTATTCATGTTAAGTCGAAGTACTTTTTAGCAATGAGAAGGTGGTAGGAGAGGGGTAAAACACTCTTCCCGCTACGTGGGCAACCTCCCGGATTTTTAGAACCATATTTATTTGGAGGAATTTTCGGCTACTGTACGAGAAGACGTTTGTCGTTTTCTAAATTAGTTGATATTATGCAATGTTAATTATTTTGAGCAAAAATACTGACAGATGAAAATAAAATTATTTAGTTGTTTAGCGTCACATACTTCCCCAATTCCAAGTGTTTGTCTACGGGTTTCGGATTAAAATCCAGTTGCTGCTTTACGTTTAAAGTGGCAGGATTGGACCTAAATATATTACAATATTTTATTCTTATAATAAAAACAAATATTATTTATAATATTTTTTATCCTAAACATTATAATCTTTAGTCTGTATTTTTATTGTTTGTATTAATATTTATTAAATGAAAATATTTTCCGCATGATTAGGTTATGCACTAAATAGAAAATAATATTATAAAGATTAACTGAAGACTGACAATTAACGAATATATTTGTTATTGCTTGTCGCTTAAAAGGGTTTAGTAATTTAAAAAAACGTTCGAGTAAACTTATATGATACTCTTATTCACAATTATTTTTTAAATACAAAAATGAAACAATTAAAAGAAAGTACAAACAAACCTTAATTCCGGCTGGTCGGCTGTTTTAACGACACACCTGTAACTTCCAGAGTCTTCAAGACGCAGATTTTTGATCTGTAAAGTTCCTTTCCACCTGTCGTACAAAATTCTACCGCGATCTTCCCGCAAAACCTAAAAGTATCGTAAAAAGTCACTGAAGCAAAACATCAATTAATTCCCATAAATGAAATATTAAGACAAAGATAAACCAATTAGATTGATTCAAAATACAAAAATTACTATAGTGTAATATATAGCTTGAATTGAAGACTTTGGGGTGACGTGCGGTGCAAAATCCCCATAAAAGTAGTGTAAAATCCCCATGGCGAAATTCCCCATAACGTAGTTTAAATTCCCCATAACAAACAGAAATGCGTTTGCAAACTAAAATGTGTTAAAATAACTAAGTTTTAATCATAAAAGCATTAAAAATGTTTTATTTTTTCCCAAGCCTAAGCAAAGCCCTAAAATCAAGCTAAATTTTATAATGATAAAATTTTGTTGTATTTTCCAAGTGTCAAAATTTAAAGGAAATATTGCAAACGCATTATATTTGTGGGGAATTTCGGCCTATGAGGAATTTTTCCATGGGGTTTTTATACGGACCCGACTTTAGACCTTGACATAGTATTTTTTAAAAATTTTCCTATATTTTTAATAAAAAATGTTAACTATTAAAATATTACCACGTTTTTTTAAAATTCAGTTTATATTTTGTTTATTTTTAGTCTCAAAATTAAAATTTTGAAGAATCTTACGTGAATTGGTTCCTCATCCTTTTCCCAATCGACTACTGTTACAGGATATTCACTTCCCTAAAAATGACTGATGGTAACATTTATAATTCATTTATACGACTGCTGGTTGAGTTACATAAGTAGCATTATTTTTTTAACGTTGAAAAATGATAAAACTGAACCTTAAAGTTTTTAAGGTGTTTTAATTTTGTAAGGTTTTTTTATTTTAAATAAATGTTAAAAGTAAAAACAATTTGATCAGGGACGTACCACGTACCCAGGGTTTCATTTTGGGGGGGGGGCGGATTATAGTACAAAAAAAATTTCCAGAAATTTTGGGGGGGGGCGGAGGCGGAACCCCCCTTAATTTTTGAAAACGTTAAAAAAGCAGAAATAAACGTAGATAAAGCTGTATAATACACTGTTTTTGGCCTAATAACGTATTATCTAATGTTTTTAGCGGTAAAAACATGTTTTCTTAGTTAAAAATTACATTAGCACACATTCGCAGAGCCTGGATTTTACAAAAAAAAAGAATTTAGAGGCCTTTCAGACTCTTGGCTACACCAAAATTGTAAACCAAAGCACATGAGCAGCATCTCCACTCCATGTTTTTAGTGCACCTACCTACCTATATGAAAAAATCCTAGCCAATGCTATAGGCGGCTGGAAAATTTAAGAGGGGGAGGTACATAAATCAACCAATATGATTGTTTGTTTTGCTTTCTGTGTAGTACTTATTACTTATAAAAAATATTGTACTAACTTTGAAATAACATTAGCATTAGGCAAGATAAATAGCGAGGTATATGTATGTATACTATAGAAAGTGGTGACCGCTGAGCTAAGCGAAGCGTAAAAAATTTTTGGATTTAAGGCTTAATTGGGGAACTAAAATTATTTTATAGTTTGGCGCCGAGCGATTAGCGAGGTGCTAGAAAATTTTGAATTTTTGGCCTCTGAAAACCCCTAAATTTTACTATCTGGCGACCATTTCGGGGGGGGGGGGCGGGGCGGCCGCCCCCCCCCGCACACCCACTCTCCTTATTTGACCCCCTGTCCCACCGTTTCGGGGGGGGGGCGGCCGCCCCCTTGGTTACGTTCCTAAATTTGATGTATTTTCTTTATCTAAACAGAAGCAAAAAAATCGATAGAATACTAAAAAACACAACAAACCTTAAAGCGGCATTCAAAAAACGACGTGGCTCTTTCCACTAGCTCCAAGCTGGTGGGATGGTACTCCAGCTGAGGTGGTTTGGAAACGTAAAGCTCCAGCGTTTCCTCGCGACGTCCGGCCAAATTTTCAACCACGCAAACATACTCCCCGCGATCACTTGTTACCGCCTTGGTTATTATTAACTGCATCCCTTTGGCTCTAAAATTTCATAATTATATTATGTTAAAATAGCTTGAATGTGATTTTTGTATAAATCAATCGTACATGAGCTTAGGGGTCAGCCAGGGCGCAGTTCATTCCCCCTAGTCTCAAAATAGACTCCTTCCCCCTTCTAAAAAAATTCAGGGTCTTCTTTTTTAACACCCACAGCCAGCCGTCCGGAATTTTTGTACAGACGCCCTTCCCCTCTTTTTCCAGCCTATTTTTGAGTATAATTTTTAGTCTATATTCATTCGGTTTCAAATACACAGTTTTTAGTAAAAAAAACCCGTACTTTTGGACATTTTTATGCCTAAATACCCTATTTTAATCTGTGAAATACAATACTATTTCTAAAAAAATTAAATGATTTACAACAACTAAAAAGTCTGACCACCACCTGGCCACCTGACCTTGACTCTGGGTTTACACTGGTTTAAAGACTCCCCTAAATTCAAGAACCATTTATCTAATCTGGGGTAGCGATCTCGATCCCTCAATACCTTCCCCGGCCATGCTCATTGAGATCAATTAATACGTTTTTTATCTAATTCCCTACAATTATATTTTGTCAGTGCAAAATAGTTGTTTTTTTTTTGGAAAAAAAATTATCTAAACTGAGCCTGAGAGTGTCGGCAGTTTTAAAGATTTTTAGGAGGGTATAACAATAAACCCAACTACCTTCCGATTTTGATAAGATGCAAAAGCTTGATCAGAGTTAGCTAAAATCCTGCTCTCGCTTCGAATAAAAATGATAAAATGTATATGTTTTTCTTTTCCAACCGTCAAGTACACGCTTATAAACACACAATAAACATCAATAGGCGAAGAAAAATATGAAAATTTTAAGCTGAAAATCAAAATGGCGTTAAAAAAAAACCTCAAAATAAAAATAAAATAAACACAAAAAACTACAAAAAACACCAACCTAACGCGGGCGTTGGGGCTGGTAGGCAATTTTTTCCTTTTTCGGGACCAGAATGCGGTCGGTTTCGGGTTTCCATCTGGTGGTACGCACTCTACGGCCGTATTTTTCCCCTGACCGACGGCGTAGAGATTTTTTATTGGCTCGAATCTGGTCGCAGAACTGAACTCGCCTAATTCTAAATCATCAGCACCTATCGATTATCATCATCATTACTACAATATTATTATTTTTTTCAAAAATAAAATAATATAAATAGTAATAACATACAAGTAAAACGAAACTCCTATAATAAAAGCACAATTGATGCGTGCCATTGTAATCATAGATGAACACGGTCACCGAAGCTAGGGGGGTATTAACCCCAGGTAAATGACATTTCAAAATCTAGGAGGAGGGTCCTAGGGGGGGGGGGGGTCGAACCCCCCGAGCTTTTTAGGAGGGATCGACCCAGGGTGGAAGATTTTGAAACCTAGAGGGTGGTCTGGTCAGGTGGGGTTCAATGTCCGAAACAAAATCCTTTTAAACCATTAAAAGTTTAATAATAGTTTTTTTATAAGATAATACTACATTTTATTGAATAAAAAGCGATGTTCTGGTATAAAAAGGTGTAAAAACATAAATTTGTGTTAAAAATTCACGTTTTTGGAAGAAAATTTAGTATAAAAAAAGTACCTAAAATTTTCTCGAGAGGGGAGGGGGGGCCAGATTTCAAAATCTAGAGGGGGGTCAGGGGTTTAAAAATTCGAAAATTTGGGGGGAGAGGGGCCCTGGATTTTTTTCTAGGGGGCCCCTTAAAATTTCAAGGCTAGAGGGGGTGGACTCCACCCTATTTCTCCCCCCCCTTTGTTCATCTATGATTATAATGCGGTATTTTGGTTTGCCTATAATACTATTATTATGCCATTATACTGAGAATTACTGCTTAAATACACAAAAAAATAAACTCTTAAGTGTTTTACAAAAAACAACAACAAATGGATTAAAAGCCTCAAAAACTTAGTGTAAACTTTAGGTTTTTAATTAGCTATTGCGTAAAAATATTATAATACTTCTACTACTAATCTGGTACCGATGAAACTTCATACAAGTACAAAAAAACCATACTAAACAATACCAGCAATATCAAGCCAGGCGACAAAACCCTGAGGTGGTTGTTTCAGATTTTCTCCATAACCTAGACATTCGTAAACGCCAGAATCACTTTCTTGCACTTTTGTTATTACCAGTCTATTATCATTTGCTTGGTAGATTCTAAATGTTAAAGTTTTTTAAAGCTAATTTATTTCGTTACTCAGCACTAACTGCGGAACCAAATATTACATACAACAATTAATATAACAAATATTAACATTATCACAATGTAACTTGTCTCAGTCGGGACTCGATCTAAGAACCTTCAGTATGCAGGACGTGAGTTTTGCCACTGCGCGCATAATTAATTATGATAAAAATATGCGTTAATTTTTAAAAATGCGGCGAGACATGAACTGGTAATGAATTGCATAAAATTTAAGGTTTCGGATAGTTTTATAACATGGCAATATAGAAATTATAGAAGGCCATGATATCACTCGTGTTTTAAAACGCAATCAGCTATGCGCCCTCATTGAGATACAAAGTCCCAAATAAAACAGACCTGTGCACGGTCTAAAAATGCCCCCCCCCCCCGTTTTATTGGAGGATTGCCCCCCCCGTTTTATTGCCCCCCCCCCCCGCCAAAAAATAAAAAAGTACCCTAAAAATATGACGCCATTTTTGACCTATGATGACGCCATCATCGCGAATTTTTTGCAGTTTTTAGCCTATTTCAATATATTTTAAGCCATTTTAGACCTATTTTTACCTTATTTCCGCTTTTTTTGTGCCTTTTCCCTTCTTTTTTTCTCCTTTTTTCTCTTTTTTCCCCCTGCTTGCCCCCCCGTTTTATTGCCCCCCCCCGTTTCAAAAAAGTTGCCCCCCCCGTGCCCCCTCCCATTTTGGAATTGCCCCCCCCCGTTTTAACCCCGGGGGGGCAGTGCACAGGTCTGAATAAAATACTATGCAACGTCGTTACTAAGGGAGAATGAGCCACAATTCGTATGTATGGAATATATGCGACTGCGATTCATTTGAATTTAAACGGCATACTCTCAACCACAGAATAAACATGATTTCACCTGCCCGTGGTGGCGAATTCCGTTTGTTCTCCGACTTTTCTCCAAGCCAAACGCTTGGCATTTTTGAATTGGCACTGAAAAGAAATTTTGGCACCGATTTTCACCAGCTGATTTTCCGGCAACTCCACGATACTGGGCAAATTCGCGTCTAAAATAAAACAATCATTGAGATTGATTGGCAACAAATTTCATTGTAAGAAAGGAGATAACCCGAACACAAATATTAGCAGCATTTCTAAAAAAATTCTTAGATCTTTTAAATTTTAGTTTTAGTCATAGATGAACAAAGGGGTAAGGTGGGGTTCACCCCCTCCTAACCTCGAAAAAAAATTTTGCCCCCCCCTGAAAAAATCCAGAGGTCCCCCTTCCCCCAACTTTTCGAATTTTTTACCACTGATCCCCCTCTTAATTTTGAAATCTGAGCCCCCCCCCCTCCCCTCTCGATAAAATTTTAAGTACTTTTTTTATACTAAATTTTCTTCCAAAAACGTGAATTTTTAACACAAATTCATGTTTTTACACCCTTTTTATACCTAAATATCGCTTTTTATTCAATAAAATGTAGTATTATCAAAAATATATAATATACCGAAAAATGTGCAACTCCTATATAAAAAAAGTACAGAAAAGGTGGCCTTTATAATGAGCCTCTCCATTTAAATGACACTCTCCACTATAATGACATAGTAGCCATTTTAATTCGGCGAGTTAAAAAATGGAGAGGAAGCTATTATAATAGCCATTTATTGACTTAATTTTACTTCATATATACTCACAAGTCTAATACTGTCCGGGCCGCACGAGTTTCTGCGTGTTGGACAGTATTAAACCAACACGGGGAAACTCGTGCGGCCCGGACAGTATTAGACTTGTGAGTATATATGAAGTGAAATTAAGTCAATAAATGGCTATTATAATAGCTTCCTCTCCATTTTAACTCGCCGAATTAAAATGGCTACTATGCCATTATAGTGGAGAGTGTCATTTAAATGGAGAGGCTCATTATAAAGGCCACCTTTTCTGTACTTTTTTTATATAGGAGTTGCACATTTTTCGGTATATTATATATTTTTGGTATTATCTTATAAAAAAACTATTATTAAACATTTAATGGTTTAAAAGTATTTTGCTTCGGAAATTGGACCCCACCTGACCCCCCTCTAGGTTTCAAAATCTTCCACCCCGGGTCGACCCTCCCTAGAAACCTAGGGGGGTTCGACCCCTCCTAGGACCCCCCTAGATTTTGAAATGTCATTTACCCGGGTAAACACCCCCCTAGCGTTTTGACCGTGTTCATCTATGGTTTTAATGGTTAGCAAATGGGTTCAAACAAAAAGTCCATAAATAAATCCCACATGAATTTTACAAAATCCCCATAAACTTGAGATCATTCTCCATCAAATTAATATTTTCTTCATTTAGAAAATACACATAAAACTTATTCATAATAAAACTATCTTAATAATAAAAATATAATAAAAATATTCATAATATCTATTATCATGACAGAACTAAAATTTATCATTTTAAGGATTTCCTTAGAATAAAGAAACAAATAAAAACTTGTTTTCATGTCTTTTTATAATAAAAACAAAGTTTCTAGAACAATATTTTAGTTTCAAAACGCATTTTTTAAATGTTATTATGGGAATTAACAGTTTTTCATGGGAAATTTAGTCATGGAGATTTAACACAATTTTTATGGAGACTTTTTACGTTATCACCCCAACGATTAGGGGCCATAAAATCCTAAGTAGGTCAATATATTCACGAGGTCTTAAGATCCCCATACACATAAAGCACAATGTAGGGTAACTGACTTAATTTCGGCCACCTTTTTTTATTTTTTTGAATAAGTTTTTACTGGCTTTTTCAATCAAGCCAAAATTTGGCCTAAAAATCAAACAATAGCTATATTTGTTATTCCAGTGCAAAATTTGAATATTTCTGTTACACTTAAATATCAGTGAAGGTTTAAACTTTTTTTTAAAGTGGCCGAAGTTAAGACGCGTGCCATTTATTTCGGCCACCTACAAAAAACTGGCCATAACTATTGCTTGAACAATAAAAATTTCTAAAGGTTGCAAATGTGAGGTAAGGAGACCTTCAGTCTGAATATTTGCAGCGCAGAAAAATTAATATTTCGAAAACCGTTGAACTAATGTTTCATTAAAAAATATAGAAAATCATAAACCAGTGCTTTTGGAGTGGACTAACAATCCTTTTCCAAAGCATTGTTCGAACTAATATTTGTATGTTTCGACGCACTTCTCTAGAAGTGTGACTGATTTTCTTCCCTCGTTTAGGCCGTTGCGTTTACATGTGTTTGCCAGTTTTCCTCAAAGGATTCCCTGAACGGGCGTGCAGCAGAAGAGCTGCTCTCTCCCTTTTGCCCACCCGGACTCAGACCGTAGCGAGAGGAGGTCCCGGCGTTTTTGGATTCAGT